>JAOUQZ010050698.1:0-23646 GCA_028564935.1 Neosilurus hyrtlii
CACACACACACACACACACACACACACACACATATATATATATATATATATATATATATATATATATATAAGTCTAAATTTGGAAACTAATATTTATATTAACAGATACAATGATAAACAGTACAATATAAATGTAGTGCAAAATGCAAATGTATAACAGTGGATGTTGAGGCGGAGGAGTCATACAATTCAAAGGCCACAGCTGGGAATGATTTCCTGTCGTTCAGTGGAGCATTTAAGTGGAATCAGTCTCTCACTAAATGTGCTCCTGTGACTGATCAGCAGGTTGTGAAGCAGGTGGGAGGTATTGTTCAGTATTGTCTTTTTTTCAACAACGTTCTCCTTTCTGACACTACTGTCCGAGAGTCCAGACAGAATCCCCACAGTGTTACTCAGGCTCATCGTGAAGATGCAATGTAAGACTCCACAGAGCTGGGGTCCACAGGCTTTAAGGACACGGGTCCTCACCCCATCCGGTCCTGCTACCTTGCATGAGTGTAGCCTTCTCAGCTATTTCTCAACCTGATTATAGGAGAAGTTCACAGGTGAGGGCAGAGTAAGGAGAGGGAGGGAGAGAGGGTGTTGTGGCAGGGGGTTCCAGGCTTGCTCCAGAAGAGTTGGAAGGGAGCTGAGCATCAGCCGCAGTGTCGAATCTGTTAAAAAACACATTCAGCCCGTTGGTCCTGTCCTCACCGCCCTGAGCTCCTCTGCTGTTGGATGGCTTGAAAACAGTGATGGTCTTCTTACCACTTCGAACCTCTTCAATGCTGTTGTGTTGGAGTTTCCACTCTAGCTTTCTCCTGTAATTGTCCAATTAATTCAATAATAATAGAAATACAAAAGAGAATAAGGTTTTAGTTTTCTGCAAAAACAAAACACATGTTTGGTTCTTGATCTTGGTTATTAATTTGTATTGTTTCCTCTTGTTTAACTGTCATTTCAGGTAGTGTAATGTGTATGTACCTAGTTTTTATTGAATTTTTTATTTGAGTTTGACTATAAGTTATGTATATCTTTCTAAAATTAGGCCTTTTCCTGCCTCCTCATCGTAACTTAAGAAACTGTCTGCTTCTAGGAATTGACATGCAACCAACCTGTATAAACCTGTCAAATACATAAAGATCTGCTCCAGATATGCCTGCAATTCTGTTCACAACTCTAAAAGTAGATTCTGAAACACCCCTCATCCTCTCCATCCAAATGCATTCGGCTCATCATCAGTTACAAAGACTTTTCCACCCATGAAGGTACCGACCCAGACTGCTGTACCAGTTCAGCACTACATTTCCAGCACTCTGTTTGTTTGCTAACCATCCCTGTCATGAGAATAAACCTGTGTAAATTGCACTTCATTGCAAATAGTTTGCTTTTACTTCTTTTTATTGTAATAAGTGTATTTTATAATTGCATCAAATTCCTTGTTTGTATCTGTAATCAAGGGAGCAGTTATTGATTTCTCTACATGCTCCTAGACTGCCAATGCAGTATACTGGAATTAAAAAAAAAAAGAAAAGAAAGAAAGAAAGAAAAAAAAGAGACAATTCCAAAAAAAAAAAGAGACAAAAATCCAAAGCTTTAATTGGTAACAACATCCCAAAGTGTTTAAAATGGCTAAACTTAAAATACTGGTAAGATTTGTTTCCCTTTGGAATCTTCTACCCTTCTTGCCAGGTTGAGAACTCAAATTTTCAAGCTACAATCAATCCTCCTATGAACTTTCATAAATGTGGGGAAATAGTACCACTGCATGAAGATGAACAGGGAACCTAAAGAATACACAAAATTCATAATGAACATCATAATAAAACCCAAACAGATTCCAAAACTGTGCCCTCAGAAATATTTTAAAGTATTTAATTAGATGGGAAGATGTGAAACTGCAGTTTATTCGTAAATCAGCTCACTATGATTTTTTTGCGGAAGTGAAGGTCTGACAGAACCATGATATGGGCGTGGTTTGGGACAGTTGCTCCACTGCGATTGGTCATGTTAAAAGCCGCCCCACTATAAAGCGAACAAGAAATTTTTCAAAATAAAAGTGCAGCTTAAGTATTTTAGAATAAGAGAGCGAGAGAGAGAGAGAGAGAGAGAGAGAAAGAGAAAGAGAGAGAGAGAGAGACGCTTTTAAGCACAATTTAATTCATATATAAATAAAATATTACATTTATCTCTTTTTAGAATCCAGCATTGATGGATAAATCCCATAAATTTACTCACTCACTCATTTGCCGAACCACTTAATACTATGAGGGTCGCTGGGAGGCTGGTGCCTATCTCAGCATGCACTGGATGAGGGTGGGGTACACCCTGAACAGCTCGCCAATCCACTGCAGGGCCAACGCACATAAGAATTCACGCTCACACCCACTCCAAGGAACAGCCAGGTAGCCTAACCGAAGAAAACCGGAGTACCCGGAGGAAACCCCTGCAAGCACAAGGAGAACATGCAAACTCCACACAAAAAAGCCCAGAACTCGAATTTGCTAACCACTACACAACATCGTCACCCTGAACCCATAAACTTGGACATGCATATCCACAAATAGTGAGCTTTTGAATCACAACTAACATTTTCTTTTAGTTTTTATCAAGATGATTATGCTTCATATCATCATCATCACCACCACAATCTTCTTCTAGTTTTCACTGAAAAGATTATACTCAAACGGTGCTCTGCTGTTGTCTGGATTAGCTGACGTGACGTTAAGTTGTGAATGCTGATCATGTGTATCCGAACATTATAAAAATAATAAACATTTTTTATACAATGAATGAATGAATGAATGAATGTTTCTCTAGGCAAGAACTTTTTACCGGTAAAACAGTTACAACCACTTTTCTATGTTTCATCTGATAAACCGTAAATAAGTTTCTTGATTATTCCTTGCTTTTCTTTTAGTTCTTGTAAAAAGTGTTATTTAATTTTTAGTAGTGTATCCACCAAGTGGAATTAATCAGGTGCACCTATCCAGTAAAATCGAATATGTTACAAATAACAATAATCCACATATTTATACAACAGTTTATGAATACATTTAGTGTCTGTAACATAGTTTTGTATCAACACCATGTCACTTTTTATTAACCTCCATCATGCTGTTGATCAAAAGTTAGGTTTGAGTTAAAGCTCCGACACTGTAAGTTGCACACAGAATTTATCAGTACAGAAGCAACTAATTCCTGCTTTCAGTCAAAAGACAGGCTGATTCACTGCTGCTACTGCTGATAAACTATGCCTGTCATTTTCATTCATAAACACTGTGCCTGATTGTACTGAAGCCTAAAATGTGCAGGAATGTCATGTCCTTTACGTTTCATCATAAATCATTTCACTGTGCTATACAAGACCATGAAGTTCAGATGCAGTAATGCTCAGCAGGACATACTATTCATCTTCCCCGACAGAATATGGCTCACCCCTTGTGCTAAAATTCATGAGAGAATTAATAATCGGATATTTCTAAGTGCAAGATTGCAGATAATTCATGTCTTTCAAAATCTACAATTCATAATATTGTGAAAAGATTCCAGGAATTCAGATTTTTCTCAGAGTGTAAAGAGCACAGTCACAAACTACCGTTGGATGTGTGTGAACTTTGAGCTCTTAGGCGGCACTGTCTGAGAATCGATCATGATACTGTGACAAATATAGCCAAATGTACTCAAGAGTACTTTGGGAAAACATTAATTTAATACAGTCTGCCACTGCATCCAGAAATGTAATGGGGGGGGATCTGGATAACCATCCAGATTCTTATTAGTGAAAGGTGAAATGGTATGGATCAGTGCCCAGAGCATGGGTGAGTTGCATGCGTATGAAGGTACCACTGATGTGGACATGTATGTTAAGTAAAATAATAACAATAATAATAATAATAATATTAATAATAATAATAATATATTAATAATAATATATTTATTATTATTCATTCATTAATTCATTTTCTAAGCCGCTAAATCCTAACTTGGGTCACGGGTAGGCTCTCGCCCATCTCAGCCAACCACATGATGGCAGGTTACACCCTGGACAGCTCGCCAAGCCATTGCAGTGCCAACTCACATATGACAATTCACACTCACTAACACACATAGGGGCAAACTGGGGCAGCCAACTGGCCTACTGTGCATGTTTTTGAATTGTGGGAGGAAACCCATGCAAGCCCTGAGAGAACATGCAAACTCCACACAAACACCCTTGAGCAAGCCACGAAAATAAGTTTTGTATTTTCTTTTTATAACCCATGCAGTGGTGGCTCAGTGGTTAAGGCTCTAGATTACTGATCCAAAGATTGGGGGTCCAAGCCCCAGTACCACCAAGCTGCCACTGTTGGGCCCTTGAGCAAGACCCTTAATGCTCAGTTGTATAAAAATGACAGATGTAAGTCACTCTGGAAAAGTGTCTGCCAAATGCTCTAAATGCAAACCCACCCCTGATTGGTACTTCTCAACCTGACCTGTTTGGAGAGCTCTTTGGTCTTCATGGTGTCATGTACTCTGTGTTTATTCTTGATTAGACATGTTGTGGAATGGTGTGTGTGTATATACTGAGATCAGAACAGGTGTGTATATATACTGAGATCATGTGACACACGGGTGGACCTCATTTAAGTTCAAGTTTTACATTTTTAACATATTATGTGACCTCTGAGGGTAAATGGTGTCACAAGATCTTATTTTGGGGCCTCATAACATTTATTTATTATGTTATTAAAACATTATTTTGGGGCCTCTTATGTATTTATCCCTCATAACAGGGTAAATACATATGCACACACCACTTTTCAAATAGTTATTTATTTATTTTCCACTGTTGTCTTCATTTCACTTAACCAATTTGGACTATTTTGTGTGGGTCCATTACATATAATTCAAGAAAAAATCAATTTAGATGACAGGTTGTTAAGCAGTAAAATGGGAAAAATGATAAGAGTTGAATATATTTGTAAACATTATGCATAACATGAATATGTATATGTTATACACTGGTAGCCACCCATCATTTATCTGTACCACCTGTCCATCAGGATCACCGGAGAAGCTGAGGCCAATCCCAGCATACTTTGACCAATAGGTGGGGTACACCCTGAACGAGTCACCAGTCTATTACAGGGTTAACACAGACTGAACCAACCATTCACACTCACATTCACAGCGATGGGCAATTGAGTAGACAGTTCACCTAATCTGCATGTCTTTGGACCGTGGGAGAAAACCAGAATACCCAGAGGAAACTATGCAAGCAGAAGAACAACATGAAAACTCACTGAGATTTAAACCCAGAACCTTCTCACTGTCAACCAACATACTACTTTATATACTTTATACTACATTTATATATATTACTTATTATTTAATCATATTTTAAAAGGATTACTGTAAGTAAAATTAGGAAAAAATAATACTAATAACAACAACAACAACAACAACAACAACAATAATAATAATAATAATAAGGAGTAGTAGTATAGTATGAATAGTAGTAGTAGTATTATTGGTAGTATTATTAGTAGCACTAGTAATAGTAAAAAAAAAAAATTAAGGGAGCACTTCATCATGTACTTCTGTTTAGGTTGTTTGCAGAGTCATTTTAAAAGAGAAATAACCAAACCACTAGAAAGATGTAGAACAAAACTTATTCTCTTAGTTCTTCCTTTTTCAGGCTCTCATGTGAGGTTTGAAAGGGAACATCAGATGATTAACTAAGTGTAATGTTAATGATCTAGAGAACAGTCAGTTAATAATCCAGAGAGCATTCAATACACTGCAGCCTTGGGCACTGCTATCTGATGAAAATTATGTTGAATGACATCATCAGTTTTATAAAAAAAAATCTAAATATGTGTTAAAAATATGTTGTTTATTTGTTTTTCTGTTGGTTTGTTTGTTTGTTTGTTTGTCTGAATAGGTCATATATCATGATCACCTTTGGAAAACATACAACTTTTTTTTTTTAAAATACTGACTAGACACATTATAGCGAGTAACATTAATGATAACATTCACACAGGTTTTACTGACGCACTAATGTTGCCCTATGGAACCCTGGAGGGCATTTAGTGAGTAATATGTGTTAGAAAACCACAGGTTCTAACAGAACTGATGTATATGTAGGCATTCTTTCAATTAAGGATCACGGGGAGCTACAGTCTATCTCACCGGACTCTGGGCAAAGGCAGGGTGCACCCTGAACAGCTTGCTCAACCATCGCAGGGCCAACACAGCCAACACACATGCATTCACACTCACACCTAGGGGCAATTTAGACAAGCCAATCAGCATTATGTGCATGTCTTTGTACTGTGGAAGAAAACCGGAGCACGTGGAGGAAACCCACACAAGCACAGGGCGGACAATCAAACTCCACACAGAAACACCCTTGCTAAGTCCAGATTTGAACACAGGACCTTCTGGCTGTGAGGGGACGTGCTAACCACTACATAACTATGCTGCCCATTTCAGTCACAGGATTTTATTAATCTCAAAGATAAGCAGTCCTTTCAATTTATAAGTCATACATACACTTCAGAACATAAAGGATGGATTGTAATGAGACTTCAACCAGTTTGCATTTTAATTGTGTCCTAGAAGTGCATGTCTGTATGCATTTTAAGTACGGTGTTTTGCCTAAGGTCTCTGAATATAGGAAACCCACTCAGCAGAGAGAGGGATGAACTGATCTTTACTGGAGGTTAATGACCTTTCATGTGGTGACACATGCACACCAGCCCAGACCTATGACACTACCATCATGTACACTCTGTCATTTTTAACCAAAGAACACCGTTAAAGAAGAGAGTTTTCTACAATCATACTGTCTAATGTCTCCTAAATGTGGATGGATTTCCCTTTTCTGTTTTGTTTTGGTATCAAGATTTCTTGTCATCTCTCATGTCATCTGGCAGAGATCTTCTTACCCCGTAACCTTAAACCTGCTCAGTAGAGATCTATAGAATTTTTACATACAGATAGATGTATATATTTTAATATATGTATATATGTAATATAAGCTGCTCTGTGAAATTTTTTTTATGATATATATATATATATATATATATTACGCGGGGAGGCTGGCGCCAATCTCAGCCAACTCTGGCCGGGGGCGGGGTACACCCTGGACGGCTCGCCAGGCCATATAATTATATATCATTTTATATATATATATATATATATATATATATATATATGTATATTGATTGTACATAAGTCAATAGACATCCACATGAAAATCTGACGATCTGAAAATTTGATAGTTGTTGAGCTCTTGGAGTGTGAGGTATGCTTGCATAACTTAAAGTTCAACAGTGAAGATAAGACCACCACAGGTCCACCTGGACTATCACAAAAGATGCCTTTGCTCTGTGAAGAGAGCAGTGGAGAAAAATCCCCTTTCCATGGCCGCAGACATTGCAGAAGACATTTAAACCAGATCAAAAACTGTTACGCATACTGTTATATGTACAAACCTCAAAAGGAAAATGGTAATCTGTGGGATTAATGTTTATGTTAATGTTACTGTGATAATGAGGGGTTACAGTGCTGGCTGGGAGGTGATCGTTAATAAGAAGTAGCTTCAACTACACTCTGCAAAAGCCAGATGGTGACATAAATACATGCTGTTTGGGTTTCTGCATCCGCTGTTTGTGCATAAGTAGAACAACTTGCAGTATATGTAAATAGCTCAAATCTCAAGGGACACACACGACAGCATTAGGTCTCTGCACCCCATGAGAAGAAGTAATTATGTTAAACTTCTACAGGAAGTGAGGTTTTCTACTACAGTAAAACACTTCAAAGAGTTTGTTTTGAGGTCACTATCTGACAGTGTACACTACCAGTTAAAAGATTTAGATCATGGTCATTTTTCTAGTGTCCATTTATCCATGTTTCCAGTTAAAGTACAGAAAAAATTAACATACTTGTGGCACTCTTCGATGATGGAAATCGAATATTTCTCTCGTAATTCTTCCCAGAGCCCCGTGGCTGTTTATGCAGAGTTTGCATGTTTCCCCCGCATTTATGTGGTTTTCATCCAGGTGCTCCTGTTTTTTCCCACAGTTTAAACACATGCATGTTATGCTAACTGGCTGTTCCAATTACCCATACGTGTGTTTATGAGTGTGGATTATTGTTGTGACTGTGTTGGCCCTGCAGTGGACTATCGAGCTTTTCAGGGTGTACCATGCCCTTCACACAGACTCAGGTAGATTTGAGTCCAGCTTCCTTGCAACCCTAAACATGATAAAAGGTACGGATAATCAATGAACGAATGAAAGCTTCTCCCAACAACACTGTTGGAGAAGTTTCCACAAATCTGTTGCTTTGCCTTTTGCCATCACCCTTTGGGGTTTAAGCCTGGAGACTTACTGCTTATCTTTGTTTCCTTTCAGGTCATTCTCTGGATTTAAACTGCTTAATTTTCAGTAAAATCAAAAACAATCACACACACACACACACACACACACACACACACACACACACACACACACACACACACACACACACAAATGGGAGCGTTCTAAAATGTTTGACCAGAAGAATATGTTTTCCTGGTTAGATGCATTTTGGATTACATAATGTCACCCACAGGCTATAGGATTTTGGCATAATTACAACAAGACCTCCTAACGGCCAGATTTAAATAATGATTACTATTAGGGAAAAAAACCCTGCAGTATCACAGAGGTTTCAGCTGGATGTTACCAACAGCCTTATTTATTAAATTTTGTGACATTTTTAAAAACAAGAATATAGTGAATAATTAACCGTTATGCACCAAAGGTAAGGTGGATATAATAAAATAGTCACAGAATATCAAGGGGACTAATCAATTCAACATTATTAACCGAGCATAAGATACATATTTGTTTTACTACATACCACAAAGGAACATCAGCACACACGCACACACACACACACACACACACACACACTCAACCCCCCCACAAAAACACACACTGAGACATTCATGGTTTAGTTATTTAGTTATTTATTTTTTATTCGAACAGACACAGGAGAGCTGTGATCCGATCTAAAATCCTTTTCAGAGGTTTTTTTAATGTTTTTATGTTTTTGGGTAAAACAAACAAACAAATAAATAAATAATAAAACAATTCAGACTGTATTACATACTATGCAGACAGATTAAAGGCTCTGTTATAGTGTGTTTGCACAATTATAAATTTTCTAAAATGTACACTACAAGGGAATACAAGGAAAAACAAATGAAAATGGGATGTTCTGCATTTAAAAAAAAACGGAAGATACAGAATGGGGAAATATGTTTGAGCTTCTGACATCCTATGTGTAAAAATCCTTTCTCACCCAGAATTACCTTCATGTGATACTGCCTTTGCTTACAACAATGTACGTGCTTTCCAATTTGCCCTAACGTCTAGTTTACTGGGGTATCGATCTGATCTTTCTAAAATAAAATCTTACAATTATTACTAAACAGTTGATAAAAAAAAAATTTTAATCGCAACATTGTTTCACTGTCAGTTACTTTCTATATCAATGTCCATTAGGTATTGAACAATGTAAAGATTACACCATTACATTCCAGACATGCTTTAAATGTAATAAGGGCATGGTGGTGTAGTGGTTATCACGTTTGCCACACAGCAAAAAGGCTTAGAGTTCAATCAGTCATTTGTATGTGGGGTTTGCAGGTTCTCCCAATGCTTGCGTGGGTTTCCATCGTGTACTCCGGTTTCTTTCTTTCTTTTTTTTTTTCTATACTGTATTAATCCCACAAGGGAAAATATTGCCTCTGCATTTGACCCATCCAAACTGAACAAACAAACATGTAAACAGTGAGCATACACACTCAGAGCAGTGGGCTTCCACACACATTGGGGCGACCATAGAGCGGTTGGGGCGTTGGGTGCCTTGCTCAAGGGCACTTCAGCATTGAAGTTAAGGTGCAGCTCACTCCCCCACCGCCACACATTTTTCCTGCTGGTTCAGGAATCGAACCAGTGACGTTTCGGTCCCAAAGCCACTTCTCTAACCATTAGGCTGCCCCTACAGTCCAAAGATATGCACATTAGGCTAATTGGCTGTTCCAAAAACAACCCCTAGATGTGGGTGGTTGTGTGTTGCCCTGTGATGGACTGGCACCCTGTTCAGGGTGTCCTCCGCCTCTGCCCAGAGTTGGCTGAGACAGACTCCAGCATCCTTGTGACCCAAATAGGATTATACGGCTCTGCAAATGAATAAATAAATGTTCTTAAATAAAAATTCTTAAATAAATAAACTTTCTATAATCATAACTATTATTTTGTACTAACACAGATTAACCGCTGAAAAAAACGTGAACTGCATCAGAAAGGTCTTTTGCCTGATAAATTAATCATTAATCATTCATTTTCTGAACCACTTAATCCTAATTACCATCGCGGGGAGGCTGGCACCCATCTCAGCCTACTCTGGGCGAGGGCAGAGTACACCCTGGACAGCACCCTGACAGGCCATCGTAGGGTAAGCAGTCTACTACTTACTGCTTTGATAACACAGTTAGCTGAACTAGGGGGGACAGCAGTGACAACCCGATGATAGTGGAGCTTGAACCTCCGACTCTGTGATCAGTAATCCAGGACCCTATGCATCATTATGTTAAGGCTAAATAAACACATGATTAAGTTTAATAGCTAATTTGCTAAATATTGTAAAATATTGAAGTGTTGCTATTGTTTTCAGATCTCTGATCCTGGTGAAATTATTATTTATAAACAAACAAACAAACAAACAAATAAACAAATAACCCTGTAAGTGTAAATCCTTACGGCTGTATTCACAGCACACAGAACATTTGCGTGATCATCGTACACATTTGAGTGATTTCTTCTGACGAGTCGATAGGCCTTTTGTGGAGGTCTTCCTGCAGTTATACAGAGCACGAGGGGTGATATGCTGGGTCATATATGCAGGGACCAGCAGTGGTGGTAGTGGAACAGGAAGTGCAGCTCTATAGAAAGAAAAACTGCGAACACGGCAGTGGTTTTGTATGGTTGTCTTTGGTTCCGCTGCTTTCTGCTCTGAATAACCTAGATATGATCTGACTATGAAAAGGAGACCACAACAACTCACCGAGCACATTTTAGTGGTTTGCTACTCTCGGAAATCTTCAGTAGTTGAAACTAAAACATTTTAGTAAACAGTTAACCCTGTTTCAGACCTGGATCACTCAATTATGCTGTTAGTTCTTGGAAGAAAAAGAAAAGTTGATGATTTAATTTTTTTTTTTAACATGCATATGGCCTAACTTCCTTTTTAACTGTGTGAAAGCCACCAACACTAATAGTGGAGAGAGCGAGAGAGAGAGAGAGAGAGAGAGAGAGAGAGAGTGTGTTGATGGTGCTGTGAGCTTTGTGGGCCAAGTGAGGAGGCGGAACTGCGCGAGGCCATTAGAAGTGACTGCTGGTGCCCGATGGCTGCTCCACCCAAATTCAAATACTCTCTTCCTTTCCCTCTTATCTCATTCAGACACCTCACACGCTCGTAGACGGTCTGTGCCTGCGACTTCAGGGTTTTCTTTTCTTTCTTTCGTGCAACTTTTCCTTTTTTTTCCCCAGTCGAACATTTTTACCGAACTTTCAGAACATTCCAAGTCGGACGCGCTCGAGCTCGAGGCGGAGCGTCCTCACAGTGAGCTTGTAACGGGGCACGTGCGACTTCACCGCGCAGCTGGACCCAGACCGACGTCATGACACCTCATTCCGTAACAATATCAGGCCATGCAGCTCTCCTCAGCCTGTGTCTGCTCTCTCAGGTAGGTTTGTGCGTTTTTCAAAGAACTTTAGGGGTATTTTTCGGGTAAAGTTTGTCCGAGTAGGTTTACTGAACGATGGGAGGTGACACCTGTTTCACCAGGTACAGCACTACCTTCACCTGAACCTCTATCAGTAACCATGGAGACCCTAAACACACTCACTTCCACTCTGGAAACCAGCTGGAAACATATAAACATTGCAACTATTAAAGCACTCAGTTTCATTTCTAAGATTTAAAAAAATTATCAGTTCAAGGGCTTAAAACCAGAACCAGTTCTGTCCAGTTTTCTTCCATCCTGAGTTTTTCTGAACCAGAAAGATGGACATAACATTTATTAAAATGTCACTCACTCACCCATTCACTCATTAATCCTATTATTAGGGTTGCTAGGGCAACTCTGGGCAATGGTTGGATACACCCGGAACAGCTCGCCAGACCATCACAGGGCAACACACACACACACACACACACACACACACACACACACACACACACACACACACACACACACACAACCAACCATTCGCATTCACGCTCACACCTAGGGGCAATTTGGAACAGCCAATTTGCCTTACGTGTATGTCTTTGGACTGTATGAGGAAACCCACTCAAGCACATGGAAAATATGCAAACTCCACACACAGAAACGCCCGAGCCGTGAACTCAAACCCAGGACCTTCTTGCTGTAAGGCGGATATGCTAAGCACCAATCCACCATGCTGTCACTTGTCAAAATGTCAGGAACAAAAATCAGAAAAATTATTCATGTAGGATTTGCAGATTCTGTTTTTTTTGGCCGCAGCCAAAATTTTAATTCCTTTTTTTTTTTTTTCAAATTGTTAAGTTTGGACATAGGCGGGCCTGGTTTTCACTCTGGTTTACGCTCTCTCACTCATTTGCCATGTAATCCTACCAGTGTAGAAGGGGGGTTGAAGCCTGTTTCAGCCAACACTGGGCAAACGCGGGGTACACCCTGACCAGCTCACCAGACCATCTCAAGGCCACCACACACATGACCAGTCACATTTACGCTTACAATTTGGAACAGCCAATTAACCTAATGTGCATGTTTTTGGACAAAGGGAGCTAGCCAAAGTACCCGGAGGTAACCCATGCAAGCAAGAGAACACACACAAGAGAACTCACAGAAATGCCTGAGCCAAGCCCAGGACTCAAACCCAGGATCTTCTTGTTATGAGGTGGATATGCTAACCTCTATGTCACTGTGTCACCTGGGTCTGGTTTTAAGCCCTGAAATTTAACCTACTTTGTTGGATCATTTGTCTCTTTGGCATGGAAAGCTGCACATTTTAAATTTTTAGGTTCATTATCAATCTTTTAAAAGAACAAAAATGAGAATGAAAGTGACTGTGTGTGTGTGTGTGTGTGTGTGTGTGTGTGTGTGATTGTGTGTGTGTGTGCGCACATGTGTTAAAAACAGGCCTTTGAAAAGTTCACATCTCTGTCTCATGCATAACACAACACATTAGATGAGTATATTATAACATCTAATTCCATCCAATAAAGGTTTTGAAATATTTATTTGAATGATGTGTTACATAACAATTATTATATTATAATACGTTCTGTCTCAGGGACTGTTCTCTGATATCCACCTAGCTTTGGGTGAATAATTGTTACGAGCACATAATCTGGATGCAAACATCAAAACCCTTACTGAATGTAACAGATGTCTGTGTGCACTAAGTTCACGTAAAACATGTTAGCATGAGTGTGTTTCTCACTAACAATGTCTCTTAGCATAAGGTTTAGCTTACTTAAGTTACAGTTGCATTTCTATGCCTGTTTCCCGAGCTATCCCTTAAAAGGTTGCTTATGGGATAGTTGACATCGATGGCTCAGAATCAATGATTCGCTTCATGCAGGATTTCTTGAGTGTGTTATGAGAGAAAGGGGTGTTCTTTATAAATTAAACACTGCAAGAATGTTTCAAAATACCTCCACGAAACACCCCACTGCATTAAAGCACAGAGCCGCCAATAGCTGACCATGAAGGCTGCTCCTAAGGTGCTCCTAAAAACTACTTAGTTCTTAGAATTGTACTGGATGAAATGTTTAACACATAGGCTACTAAATGGCTCCATGGACTGCACTGTCTAAGATTTAACCATTAAAAAAAACACTGCCATAGTTTGGCCTTACTCATTATCAACATAATTCCCATTTAGTCTCTAACTGTTTGCCTGCTGATCACAGGTTCAATTAAAATACATGTTCAGTAAAATGCAGTTGTATGCACCATAATATAACATATAATTTTGTTGTTTTCAGGAAAGCCCTCATTTCTTTTGTTATTAACATAATTAGGCAACTGCAGCTGTTATGAGCAATAATTAGTTGCGTATAGTTTAAGAGCTTGAGTAGCTACAGCTGTTGATTCCAGAGGCACGAGGTACGATCTCCTGTGGCCACTAGCGATGGGGGCTGAAAACATGGATAAGAGCATTTCAGACCTAATTTTAATATATCTTAAATAAGGTACACGGAGATAAAAATGCTTCAGGAAGTATGATGTGAAGGGGTAATGTTAGGCCACTGTTGCAGGCTGTATAAATGCACATCGTAATAAGGGAACTGAAACATTTAAATTCTGCCGCTTTCTGATTCCTGATCGTATGTTCAGTTTGCACCCAGAAACTCACATTTTTTCTATACAGGCCTTCCTGTTAAATGACTCCTGGTTGTTTAGTCTGAAAGCACTGAAGGGAATTGAGTTTGATAGAAAGCATTTTTTTCTGTGGAAGAGCACCCATAAAACTGTTTCCTGTGGACAAGAGGAAATACTTTGAGATAAAAATCACATGATGTTAAAGAAGCTAAATTTGTTATAACGGAAGTGGTGGGTTGTAATGGGAAAGTTTTTCATGGACCTGTGTTTACATGGTCGATATAAGCTACCAGGCTTTTGTTGCATGGTTTAAGGATTGCTCAAATTAAACCCTCAGAATCAGATAAATACAATCACTATTCTACACTATTATATTCCTATATACTGTTTTGGTCTAACTACTACCTTAGGATAAATATAAATACTTCTTTCACACAGGGCAGCATGGTAGTTTTCTGCCTCTCACTAAGAAGGTCCTGAGCTTGAGTCCCGGGCTCGGCAAGAACATTTCTGTGTGGGGTTTGCATGTTCTCCCTCTGTGTGCAAAGGTTTCCTCTGGGTACTCTGGTTTCCTTCCACAGTCCTAAGACATGCACATTAGGCTAATTGGCTGTTCCAGATTGTCTCCAGGTGTGAGTGAGTGTGAATGGTTGTGTGTGTTGGCTTGCGATGGACTGGCGAGCTGTTAGGGAGTACCTTGCCTTCGCCTAGGGTTGGCTAAGAAACACTCCAGCCATTCCGTTACCCTGGTAGGACCAATCAGTTGACAAATTACCAAATTATGATGAATCTCATTTATCCCAAAAGAAATTGCTCAGAAACTCAGTAATCATTGGCTAAGGTCATGCCAAAAGAATTTAATCCCAACGAACTTGGACAGTCCCTTAACAAAGTCTTCAGTAGAGGCCAGAAGTCAACAGTGCTACCTGACGTCAGTGGAAATTCACCCTTATTTACTGCTAATTTCAATACTTACTTTTCCTCCATTGGTGAAAACCTGTGTTTGCAGATGACATATCTCTTCTTATCACATAAAAATAAACTGGACCTCTAGGATCTTTTAAACGCTGAATTGTTGAAAATAGACACCTGGATCAAGTGTAATAAACACATATGATACAATCACACACATGATGCAAGGAAAAAACACCTCATCACCGGTAAAAACAGAAGACTTGAAAGATCCAGCTCGAACGAGCTCGAAGACACACAAAAATGTTGAGATCTATCACCGGCTTTAGGAACTCATTGAAAACCAAACTACTTGAAAACTTATATTTGGACACTAGCACTTGGAAGCAATGGGTGTCTGTCTTTTTGTTGTCTTGTTCTTGTCTTGTATATTTGTATGTTTGCTGATGTTAATATTTTTCTTTCACCTACCTTTTCGTGTTTTGAGAAGCTTTGGATAGCTTTTCTGGGAGACATGATTTACACATGAAATTCACGTACAGACACCTGTCATAGTGTACACTTTATTCTTCTTTGTTGTTGTTTTGCGTGTGTATGTGTGTGTATAAATACAAATAAATTCCCATTCATTCAAATTTAATGCCATATAGTTACACCGAACAAGAACATAATAAAAATGTTCTGGAGGTTTATCTCTCTCATCATTCATCATCAGAGCATTACGTTAATTCAGAAACAAGAATATATAGAACTTCAATAGGTTTCTGTACTTTTTTTTTAGATTTTCTTTAAAGTTTTGATGGTAATTGCTATGTAAGAAATTAATATGTATAGTGGGTACAGAAAACACTCACTATCATAAAATCTATCAAAATAAATATTCACTCCGTGTTGCTTTGCAGCCTGTTCTTCCAGCTGTGTTTACTCAGTGCAAATTATAAAAGCTTAAAAAGTGAAATATATACAGTCCTTACAAAACTGTTCAAGCTCAATCAATACAGAGGTTGACCACTGGATGGATACCTACTTCATGTCTGAACTCTGACTAGGCCTTTCAAGGATATTCACCTTTTCTCTTTCAGCCACAGTGTGGTCAGCTTTGCTGTGACTGTGTGGTCTGCTTTGCTGTGGCTTTATCATTAGCATGTTGGAAGTTGGTCCAGGTTTACCTCATGAATTGGGCGGCATTTTGTCACATCCTTTTTTCCTTCTATCTTGAAAAGTTACCCAGTCCCTGCTGGAGAGTAACTCCTACAAAACAAGATGCTACCACCACCATGTTTTGCTGTAGAAAAGGTGTTCTTTGGAATTTAAGCTGTACTGGCTTTTCAGCAGATATGTTTGGCATTGAGGCCAAATAGTTTGATTTTGGTCTCCTTTAACCATAGCAACTTTTTTTTCAATTTGGCTTTAGATTCAAAGTGACTTGATGTAGCCTTTCTTGAGGAGTGGCTTTTTTTCTTGTAACCCTGCCATACAAGCCACATTTGTGATGTGTTTGTGATTTTAGGCCTCTTGGTAGCCTCTCTGATCAGTTTTCTCCTGGCTCTGTCATCCAGTTTGGACAGAAAGTCTTATCTGGGAAGGGTCCTAGTAGTATGAAACACTCGCCCCGAAGGATTGATAAAGCTTTTGATTTTTGTATCCATGCCCTGACTGTGAGATTGTGAGCTTTTAGTTATGTGTTTTATTGGTTTAAAAGTAAAAGTAAATATATTAAATATATAACAGTCAAATCGTATAAGACATAACACAAATTCACTAAATAATTATGGGATTCTGCAGTTCAATACTAAACTGTATAAAGAAACACACCAGCATTGTGAGTCCAGCAAAAGAGTGGAACAAAGAAAAGTAACTTTTGTCATGTTTTTGATGCTAATAGTTTATGGTGACTTAATAAATCAAACCTTTCAGTTCCAACATTTATCACAGCTGTGTGTACTGTGATATTTGAGTTCAATTTTGTGTTTCCCGTCACTTTAAGCCCACAGCTTCCGAACAGGCTAAACTAGGTCACGTCAGGTCACATGGTACGTGAAACGTCATACACTGGGCTCGGCAAAAGTGTGGAAGTGAAAACATGTCTAGTATGGCTGAAAACGGTCCTCGAGAGCTAAAAATGGAAAACCGGAGATATATGCTCAATGGAATTTTGTAGTCCACTGAGGATGGATTAAGCTTCATAAAGTTTCCGCGAGAGGAATGGATTCCCGAATAACAACCACAGCGTTCAGGCGGGCTGGGAACTGACTCCGAGAAGACTCGATTCACTGATTCAGATATACATACAGTATATATATATATATATATAAAGGCTTCAGAGTCGATTCTGCCCTGTTTGAGGAAACGACTCACATGTTCCAGAAGCGTCTTTTACATTAATAAGAAATCTTAAGGTTAGTTAATATTTCATGGATGAATTAATGACTTTAACAGATTGTAATGAGCTGCACCATGCATTTATACATGCATCTAAAATAATAATAATAAAAAGTTTAATATATATAATATGTACATTGTACTTCACCCTATTTATGTAGCTACTAATTTTTATAGATGCTTAAGTAGATATAAATAGTCTATATATTTGTACACAGTATAGCTACGTGATATATTTACATATGATGGTTTGTGTATAATTAAGTTACACAGTATGGGGTTGAAATCATGATCACAGACCATGCAGTGTTTCCGAGACGCTCTTCCCTGTCGTCTTAATCCTCTTCACAGAAACATGACTCCAAACCTTCCCCCCATGGGTCCATATGCGAGTAAAACATTCCCTAAATCATGTCCATCATGGTCAGGTTCACTATCATTGCTCCAATGGTCGTTAAATTGACTAGAAACTGACAGGGACTCCGAGGCTGCATGCTTGCACGCTGCTAACAAACCTGTGAGACCAGTTTCTGACATAGCAGATCACGTCACCACATTTGCTGCGTTTTGGAGAGCTAATGCTACTCGATCAAAAATACTGAATTTATTCCTTTGTTATCTGCGTATTTTCTTGTCCTAATGATTTCAACATTTTTAAGCATTCCAATGTCAGAACCTTTACCTTTCACTCCCTCAGCTCTTAATTATCAGTAACTGTTGATAAAGGTATTCTTTGAATGAAACGTTTCAAAAAATACTTCCGTTTTATTTTAAATTACAGGATATCATTGCCTTTGGTGGAGGCTGCATTGCTTAATCACAACAGTATTCAGGAAGCATGAACTGCATGTTGGTCAGTTCAGGGGAAGGTAGTGCCCTTTATTGCACCTCTCTGAACATATGATTTGGGGCCATTGGGTGTGTGATAAAATCTCAAGTCATTTCTTTCCTGTTATTCTTCTTTAACTTGATTGTTTGGCACTTTGTTGGATAGAGATGAATGCATTGAGAGATGTACGTTAAAAGACTTAGTATGTCAAAGTGTAAAACTGCATTTGTGGGTGTAACAAGTGTAAGATCACAGAAAGTATTGCCCATGCTGGCCTTAAATAGATGACTGATGAAGGACAAAGTGCAATATGCTTTATGTCGATTTATAATTGAATTTTATGTTTTGTTTATTGTGTAGGTTTCTGTTTTGGTATTTTATTATAATTTAATGAAATACTTTTAATAATGTTGCATATCAATAAAATATTTAATAGCATACATAGCATATTTAATAAATATATACTTTGTATTATAGCAAAATCACAGTGTTGTATGTTTTTTACAAATTTTTTTTTTTATAGACAAGGTCAAAGCAGGTAGCATATTTATTTTAAATTAAAAAATACCTTGAAGCAATGTTTTGATGTAAAACACATGTATGACATGTTAGACAGCACAAAAAAAAAATTTGTCACAAAAAAACAAAAATTAAAAATACCCTGATAGTTCAAACATCTCGGTTTATGTTTACATAGCAAACTTGCTGACTTTTTGACTTGCTTGGAGTCAGCAGCAAACATGTGAGAAAATCAATATAAAAAAAAAAAAGTATTTAAATATGCAACTCTGACCAGGATGAAGTGATAACTGGAACTGAATGAATGGTCGAACAAGCAGTATGGTGTGTTGTTACTTCCTTATTCCCTTTCTCATGTTTCTAATATGCATGATTAGTGCTGGGTCAGGTGCTAAAAGAAGACGGTGGATTAAACACAGATATGGTGTTACTTGGCTTTCTGGATCAAATACTACGAAATAGCCCACGCAGAAAGACCAGCCAAGGCCTAACTTCAGTAGTTTAGTCTTTATGCATTTGATGAACAGTTTGATTCATTCCTAAAGGATGACATCAGAACAACGTGAACATTTTTACAGATAAACATTTCGCTGGTTATACTCTCATACAGTAACCCATAATGTGGGTATTCAAATTCAGCTAAAATCATTCTATGCTTTGCATAAAACCCTGTAAATAGTTTTTTTTAGGTGGAAACAAACATCATTAATTTATAGATATGTGTGCCCTTGGTTATATCTTCAAATTAACGTGAATTCTTAGAACTGAATTAATTAAGAGGAGAAAGCGACTTTGTATTTTGTGTTTTATTTTTCTCTGAATCACTGTTAAAGTTCAAAGCTGTGGTCAGGGAGCATTCAGACAAGGCTATCACTGGTACATCAATAATCAGGGTCCAGGTAGGGACACAGTGTAATACAGGAAGGACAAGGAAATAAAGTACTTAATAGCAGAGCTCAGTATTGCAGATTTACATATGCATGACAACACAGAAACATGAAACCTAAAAAGAGAGGTGGAAAAAAGGAACAGGCGAAGTTCACTACAGATATGAGTGTACAGGACACAAATACAGTACATGACAGAAGATTGAGAACAAATATGAAATGATTTAGACTTTAATAATATGCTTTTATTATGCTGAAACCATGCTTTTATGTGCTTTCTTCATTTGCATGAGTATCTGATTGTATATCATCGGTACAGGGTTGTACTGCTGAGTTTTTCCATTTGTAGCATGGAAATGTTTCCACTGGTTGAAGTGATGAGTTAAAAGCAACCTGTAATTTGTATTTTCAGCGACAGTGCAGTATCATCAGTGCTTCAGTGTTAATACACAGCAGGACTCATTTCACTGTTCACCTAATGTCTATTTGCCTATTAGGAAAACCAGTAGCTAAACTATTTACAGTAATATGAGGAAGCTTATCAGTCTGACTTCTGTATTCATGTCTCAGTGTGTAAATCCAGTCACAGCCATTTTTAGCTTATTTGCATTTAAACCTTAATGGCTTTACAGTCTTTAGTCTCCACAAATGAATATAAATGGAATTATTTATGTACTGACTGTATATCTGATCTGTCTTGTGTACTTATAAGACCATTTAGACCAAATCAGAATGATATGTTTACTGCTTTTGACAGCTGTCACTCAACAGGGGTATTTTAAATGCAAAATCTATGAAACATTTAAGAGTACCTTAATTTTTTTTTAATTATTATTAAACTGTTATGCATGTTGGAAATGACATTGTTTGCACGCAAAAGCTGATAGGGTAAATTCACAAAGAAAAATGTGTGACTTAGAATTAAAAGAGTATTGTAGTACAGTGAATTGAAGTAGCCTAAGCTTTCTAATTTGTTTATGTGGTATTTACCTCCTCATTGTTTTGCGAATTTGAAAATTAACTTTAACTTTAATTTGTTAAATTTAACAAATCCAATAGTCACTGTTAGGGCAATAAATAAGGGCTGTAATGAATCGGTCTCGAAGAGGATGTAAGTATATTTTGACTTCACCCCACCAGTGGAGTGGTATTCCTCCCCTCAGTGATAAGGATGTAGAAAGGTAAAAATTTATCTTAACATCACAATTAGACATTTGCAGGATATGATAGAATTTTAGGGTCATTATGTCCACAAAAGTAGTTAGTCCGCATAAACCCCATGCTAACAAACCGTTGGGTGGGCATGCTCTCTTTCTTTCATCGGACCACAAATGTTCTCCGAATTTGTGAGGCAGTGCTGGAAGGGAGTACTTTGGTACGTTGAGACAAAAAAATTATTTTTAGCAACTTACACAAAAGGTGAGCTTAGCATAAAAGGAAGGTTTGACCCAAAAATTTTAATCTGTAATGTTCAATTTGGTAAAGGATCTGTGATCTTGCAGAGCTGCTTTTCTTCAGAATAATGTTAACTTAAAAAAATGGAAGAAGATTTTAAATATAAACTAGAAGTGTGTTCTTGTCACAGAACACTAGATGTATCCTACATGTGGGCAACTGTACACTCTAGAGTGTTAATTTTGATGAATTGATTGCTGCGACCGTGAAAAATAGGTCAAGGAGACAGTTTTGATAGGCTGGTAGAGCGTGCCAAAGGGACCATTCAACATAAGTATGGAATAAATCCATAAAGAATCGGCACTGCTAGAGTGTTAACAAGAAGGGTCTGCGGCAGCGGTGAATATAAACAGCCTCTGAATATGTAGTATTTTGCTACGCTTGGCGCATACGGGGAAGGGGAGGGGGTTTACAGTAATTGCTGCTGCTGCTAAGAAGCAATAAATATCTTCCACCATTAAAATAATACAGTGACCAAAGGATCAATCATTGATAAGGCCATCCCAGTCCCCTGACCTAAATCCCATTGAAAACTTGAGTGGTTGAGCTAAAGGTATGAGTCAGTTTGATAGAGGATCTCAGGAGATTCAGTACCGAGGGGGTCTATCAGAAAACTTTATTATGGCAAACGAAGGTTAGCAAAAGGCAAGGCTGCCAATAATTATATTGTAATAGATGTTTTGTTGCGTATTTTATGGCCAAAAGTTTGTGGACACCTGATAATCGAACTTATTTGTACTTGTTGAGCATCCAATTCTAGATTGAGATAAATACATGCAATATGTATGCAAGGTAGTGTAAATATATTTTATAAGTTTGGGCTAGCTAAATAATGGTGAATAAGCTGATATCAATAGACATTAATATAATGTAATAATAAGCACTGCTGTGAGTCTGAGAGGTAAAAAAAATTATTTAGTACGTTCTGCCCGGAAGCTGTTTTGAGTATCCATAAACAGAGTGGAATAGAAACATAGAGCCTGCCTTTGTTCTACCTGTACTGAAGCCTTCCAGGAAGTTGAAATGAAATTTCAGCTACACAGTAATAGGTTGTTTCGTCAATTTATGTCAGAGTCCTTGGTTAGAACCCGTTCCTTGTTTAAATTGCAACCTTGTGAAGATTAAAAACAGTTTAGCCATTGCTGACTAAGTTTTAAGCAGTAGATGTTTCCTCTCTCATCTTCCTGGTTGCAGTATTTGGTAAGAATACCAAAAAAAAAAGGAGTATGAGAAGGGCAGATGAATTTGTGTAGGCAAAACTTTAGTAGATTTGTTATGTTTTTTTTAAAAAGGCATTGTATTCCAGACATGTTATCGCATCTTAGCTCAGGGGACAAAAGATGACTTTACAGTTTTTTATTGCCACTGTCAGGTTAATTTTAGAACTGTTTTTTTCTTTTTTTTATTGTCCCATAGAACAATCCTTTCTATTATAAATTTTTCATAATGAACCCCATAATGTCAGAGGAGATGCTAGAAACTATTATCTATTCAAAGAAGCCATAAGGAACCTTTAACCGAAGAGTTTGCATATGAAAGAGTTAGCAGGTACAATCCAGCACCGTTAACATCGTTAATGACTTTACAGCATCTGAAACACAATGTAAGCTTTTATAACCATGGCCACACAGTTTTTTGCTAGTATTTAGATTCCTAAGTAAAATGATACAAAAGATAATTATTTGTCCTTGTAGTACTTATCGAAATTTGATGATTGACAGATTCAGTGATAAATAAGGAAACTGGATTGGAAGACAGTAAGATCTATTTTAAAATCATTTGCATTGATACACAGAAGCGAACATGTATCAGGAACTGAGCAAGTTGCTGTTCATTCACTTGGGTAATATGTTATGCATTAACTCACCCAAATGTAAAATCTCCCTTTTTCTAAATAGGTTAGAAGCTTTAAACTCTTGAGACCCCAATGTCCTCATGAGGACAGCATATTTTTTCCTAACAATATTGTATGTATGTCCTTGTAAGGTCCTCATAAAAGAGCCATTGGGTGTTTTTTTCAAACATCTTTTTGTTTGAACACATTGATCAAGTTCAATAGTTATTGGGTGGTGAGAGACAGAAGCAGTGTGAAGAAATGAGAAGACACACAGCATGAATTTTTGGGTCTCAGGAGGATATGACAAACAAAATCATACCAAGAAGTAATTTTCACAATGTGCTTGCAATATCTATCTATCTATCTATCTATCTATCTATCTATCTATCTATCTATCTATCTATCTATCTATCTATCTATCTAT
>JAOUQZ010050737.1:0-23610 GCA_028564935.1 Neosilurus hyrtlii
AGCTGTTGGTGCTTTGGCGACACTTAGAGGTGATTCTGGGAAACTGTTTATAATGTGAACATTAGTCCTCAGAGTTGGTTAAAGCGCATTTGCAGCGAGAGCCGGTTTTCATAATGTAATCGGTGCTGTTGACTGCACACACATTGCTATTAAAGCGCCATCACAGGATGAATTTATGTCAACAGGAAGCATTTTCATTCCACCACTGTACAGATCACATGTGATGCGCAAATGCAATAAACTAATATTGTGGCGAGGTTTCCTGGTTCAACACACGATTCATACACCCTGAGTAACAGCATGGTTGGGAACTACAAGCTGGCCCTGTGCACGATGGTGATTTCAACCATTCACCAATGCATTTATTGAGTCACTGATATTTGTGAGGACGCCTGTGAGCAGGCAGTCATTTATGCCACCGAGTGCACAGCACAGCGCGGAGAGGACACGGCCAGTCGGACGGGCAGCAGGAATCTCCCGTTTCTGTGACCCAGAGCCACCGCGGATGGTGGAGGAATCCCTGAGTCTGTGGCTGCCTGTCCTCCGTCTCACCGTCTGTTTTAAAAAATAAATAAATCAAACTTAAACATGAGTCAAAGTCTTGGATACCCTCTTTCTTGTACTGGCGTGTTTAAATTTGCCAAACCAAAGAGCATGCACACATTTCCGCATGAACCTCTATCTTACAGGGCTGTGAGCTTGGGGGTGATCAGAGACCCCACATGCGCTCCCACCACCCCTGAAACAGCAGCGTCACCTATGACTGCGGCGACTCTTTGCTCAAACAGCGTGAGGTCCTCCTCTCCTCTCCCCCCACTGGACTGTGCCAGACTTTGGCGGTGGGCAGCCCGTCCTCCGCTTAATGACCACCTTTAATCTGAAAACTTCTTTTTTCCTCACAAGTCCGTGTGTGTTCACCTTTCCGACCCCACAGCACATCCTCACACACACTCCCCCACTCAGACCTCCTGCGTTTGTTGTTAATGCCGGAGGACAGCTTGCCAAACAGTACATTCTTGCGCGCCTCCCCGTCTTCCTCATATTATAAGGGTTTTCTGATCCTGCGAAGACAGGAATCTCTGGCGCAGGGTCCATTTAAATATGATTTGCATATTTAAATGTGGGCGTGGACAGGGAGGGGTCAGGTACTCCTACATGTGTG
Source organism: Neosilurus hyrtlii (assembly GCA_028564935.1). Lineage (NCBI taxonomy): Eukaryota > Metazoa > Chordata > Actinopteri > Siluriformes > Plotosidae > Neosilurus > Neosilurus hyrtlii. The sequence goes on from JAOUQZ010050737.1 coordinate 1,163, forward strand.
CTCAATTTCACGATGATTTGAAAGTTCGAAGGAAATGTGCTTGGATTCATGCATACGCACAGATTCATACATCTGAATTTTTTTGTGCGTACAGCGTTTTCTGGATTTAAGCGTACGCCATTTTTCAGTAAGAATTCCACACAAGTCTTTGTACATGAGGCCCCTGGTCTGGACGAATCATTGTAGCTTACCTTATCTCCAAAAAGCCAAGCGTCTTAATCCATGCCAGGCCAGGTGCGCCTTGTTCTTCACCCAGTTCGACTTTGTGCTGTCTTATCAACCAGGATCAAAGAACACTAAGCCCGATGCCCTCTCCCATCTGTGGGCACTTCCTCCCACAAACCATTAGCTGGAGCCTATCCTTCCCCCTAATAGCTTTGCTGGGACATAGTTAAGATGGTCGAATGCACACAACAGAAGGAGCCAGACCCAGGTGGGGGTCCTCCGGGCCGGCTCTATGTACCAACTTCTGTATGACCCAAAATACTCCGGAAGGCGGGGGGGCTGGTCCTGTGAGGAGACAGCCAGACTCCAGGCCTGCTGTTCCCTCACCAACCAGCATAGGGCGGCACACCACCAACACCCTTCCCTCCAGTAGGGAGAGAGGAGCCGCACCTGCTGGCAATTAACCATTAGGCACCAAGCCTATTTAAGAAGCCACACATTTCTCATACAGTATATGGTATTTCTTTCCCTGGGGTTCATGTAACCAGGTGCTGCATTTATGTTTTGTTAAAAGTGAAAAGAAAGAAGAAAAAGAAAAGAATATAAAAGGAAGAATAAAAGGTTTTCTGTTGAGCGAGTGGGTACTCTCGCTGTTACCTGCTATTTTAGGCAAGGCTGGTTCTCTTTCCCGGCATGCCTGTTTCCATTTTTTCCCCTGTCTGTGTTCTAGTCCCCATTTCTGGCTCAGTCTTTGGGTCCTAAATGAATAAGGCAAGTGGCGACAACGCCTCCGTCGTCGACACGTTACAATATCTATAAATGAAGAGGTACCAGACGAGTAGGAAACACAGGAGGTTACAAAAAGCTTGATAAACTGCAAAAGCAAATGAAGTGATAAGTTGAAAAAAGAGTATCTGAAGTATAATGAGAGTAAATTGCCGATATAAATGAGCCTTTGCAAGATATTCAAATTTTTTGAGTTTCATCAGTACATACAAAGTTGCACACTCTAATATTTTCATGTAGTGCATTTAGCCTTGACAGCATGTAATCTTTATGGTATTGCTGCTCCTGTGGGTCAGGTCGAGGCTCAGCAACATTATTGTGTAAAAAAAAAAATGAAGTCAGCCGATGACCTGAATGTACTGAATGACTAGGTTATCACCTCTTTTTCTTCATTGATGGCATGGATACAAAATGGGGATTTAAATAATGAAAATGTGGTTCAGGGAGCATGAGGAATCATTTTCACATATGTATTAGCACTCCAGAGTCCTGACTTTAACCTTATTGAAAGTTTTCGGGATGGGCTGGAGAACACTTTATGGAGTGGCTCAATTTTTCCCTTATCAATTTAAGATGTTGGTAAAAAATAAACTCAGTACTGACTCAGTACAGTACTATTATAGTATATATATACATGTAATATTTGTGTTTGTTGTTCTGACTTAATGCTGTGTGAGTTTCTGAATAAGTGGTATAATGAAAATACAAATATATGTGCCATGCTGTAGAATGTGGTAGTTATATGGATTTATGCATGATGGCAGACTTTGGTTACAACAGTGCATCAGGGGGAGCAAGACACAAGAGCAGACTCTGCAAGCAAGCCAAAATAAATGTGTTTTGCTGCTAGAAAAAAATGTGCACTGTAGTGGAACACAGAGGGAACTTAAACATAAATTCTTCCTACTCCAAGACATAGGATTCCCTGCTTGTATGTCCCTGAGCATAAGAAAAGCTGTTAGTCCATGTGTTCTGGGTAAACATTACCCAATTTTGAAGAGTACCCAATAAACTAGCAAGTAATTACTTTATTCAGGAATCTGCAGAAATGCACTTATAAGAAGTGGTCAATATTTGTTGTTCCTGCTAAAGTTTAAAACATATTGGCGTTTATAAACTTTTTTTGCCATCTGTAGCATTAAACAATAAGTGTCAAACTTACAAACAACAAAGTATCACCATGAGCCTTACCTGTGGAATTTTAAGGTGAAAAAATAATGCCATGAAGCAGTATACTTCCTTATTTTGATTTCTCACTCTCTGCTTTGAAAGTTATTGTTTATCATGGTGGCTTATACCTTTTCCTACCTTGTCATTTTGTTTAAAAAATCTGAAAATGGAAGTATAGGCCTTTCTGTTCCAGCTTAAAGATAATAACTTAAGCCCCTGTCACATATTAACGATTTGCAGAACTTATGTGACGTATGACAAATTTCTATAGAACGCTGGCATACGCTGAGCTATCAATGTTATTCCAGTTTTAACGTAACGTACATCACTACTTAGTAACTTATCCAGAACCTATCAAGAACTTATAGCTAACTTATATCAAACTTAACTCCAGCTTATATTGACGTATGACGACGTACCTGACGTGTTCCAGGAGACCACATAACTTTAACTAAACATCTTTCTAACTTACAGCTAGTGTATTATAGGCACATTGGCAGCATTTAGGGCAGAGGTCGACAACCTGAGGTTCCGGAGCTACATGCGGCTCTTTAATCCCTCTGCTGTGGTTCCCGTGACTTATATTGCCACCAGACAAATGACTCATTTTGACCTAGTAAGTGGTCAACCCCTGGCCGTGGCCATGGGCATGGATGTGGATGCAGGCAGGATCCATAATCACCCATACCCTCACACTCACCCTCTGATGAAGAAGATGCAGATGATGCTGCATGCATGTCCTCACCTTCAACTGCTCAGTCCCCTGCAGGTTCCGATGCCTCTCGGGCATCCTCAGTGGCATCAGTAGCTGCAGTAGTAGCAGCCTCCATCTCTTCTCAGCCAACCTATGCCAATAAGAAGAGGGCCAAGAAGACACGGTTTTGTCTTGATGTCCAGGAGGAGCAGCTCATGTGTGATTCAGCTCATGTTTTATAATCTGGGACATCAAGAAGATTGACTACCAAAGGGTGGATAAGAAGGCAAAGACCTGGGAGAATCAAGCCGATGCCGCCCTGGAACCAACAGAGAGGGAGCAGTGGGTGATGGCAAACTTTGGCTTCTTAAAGACTGTGGTCTGCCAATGTCCTGAGCCCGTCAAAAGTGTAAGAACAATAAACAAATATAAAAATGAATGTTATCGTGCTTACAAATCATAGTGTTTTTGCCTTGTATTTTTGTATTTTATAGACACAGAATTATGTATTTTTTAATAATCAATTGTCATAATTGCAGGTGAAGGCAACCACTGCAGCACACAACAGGGACCTTGTGGCTACCGAGGCTGCCTGTGCAGTCATTGTGGTGGATGACAACAGGGTGCCTTCCCCTTTCCCCTCCTCATCATCACAATGCAAGAGCAAGCATGTCAAGGATGATAACCACTTGTTGCAGGGACTCCAAAAGAGGGTGCACGAGTCTGGGAAGCTCCTCAAAGCTCTCACACAGCCTCAGCCCATCACAGCCACTGCAACCTTCGCCAACTACGTGCATGACAGCCTGGTCAGAATGTCCAAGCGCAAGTTCCAGAAGGCATTGTCATGCAACAACACCATCCTCAGCAAGCTGATGGATGAAGAGAGTGACAAGAAACAACCTCCCAGAGTTCCCACCTTCGATGCTACTGTTGCCATGCAACCCAGTTCAGCACCAGCTACCTACACTCCCACCACGTCAGAGATGTACCAGCCACCTTTCCACATGTGGAGACAACGCACAGCCTGCATCAGTCTGGAGTTCACAGACAACTGCCTTTGTGGACCAGTGCATGCAGCAGCCAGTGCAACCGCAGTACACAGCAGCAGCCTCAGAACCAGCAGATGATGCTTCCTCCTCCTCAGAGTGGGTTCAAGCCTCCTCCTCACATGATGCACCAGCCAAGCTTAGCATCTGTATCTGCTGCTCTAAGATCAGCTGCCCAGGTACTGAACCAGAGTCCCATCATGCTTTACACTAGCACTCAGACTCCGTATAACATCCCTGGACTCTCCGGAGTGCTCAACCTGTCCAGTCCCCTTCATGCTGCAAGCATCCCATCTGGGGAGCTGAGCAGGTCTCCACCACCAGAGAAAACTAGCTACAGTGACAAGATAAGCAGAGACTGTGTTATAAGGTTAAGTTTGAGTGTGTCATTAATAACAGAGACAGTGTTTTGGCCAGTTTTGTTCTATTTTCTGCAAAGGTTCACTGTTGTTATTGCACTGTTTGAAATGAGCACAGAATAAAAGTCTTGATATTTGTTTGTGATTTTTAAAATGTAATTAATGAACAATAATTAACAATAAGACATTACTTATGCCCTTATACATTGTATGTCAATGAAAAGTATAATAATAATAAAATAATAAAAATCTACAGTTATCCAAAATAAATACACACAATCTATTTCTCCAAAATGTGATTATATTAGCATTTATTTAACTAGTGTGGCGATTATCCTTGCTCATAAATAACAACAAAACAACTGTTAAATTAAAAGTGATACAATTATTTATTACAACTGTGTTAAAAGTAGAATTAAGATCATTTTAACCTGCCATGGAACTGCTCCAGCTGCTTTAGCCCAGTGCTTGAGAACATTCCTCTGCTTCTTCCCATCCTTTGAGGCAGTGTTAGGGTCACTAGCTGCTTGTGTGTTCTCTAACTGACATCCTACCAGTGTATTTATGGACATGCCCCTCCTTACCTACAGGAACTCCTCACCCCTCATACCTTCTACAACCACAAACCCCCTTTAAGTTCCCAGAACCAAGCTTCATAGCATGAGTGATTGGGCCTTTTCAGCTGGTGAACACCCTACCTGACCACCTGAGAAGTGCACAGTTTTTAGAAGTTTTTAAACTTGAAAACCTTCCTTTTAAAAAAAAAGCACCCTAACTAGTGTTTTTTGACTTTTTATTTTCTTGTTTTTTCTGTAAGCACTTTGAGATTACTTGCAAAATAAAGTGCTATATAAGTAAAATTTATTATTACTATTATTATTATTATTATTATCCTTTTCTCCATACTCCTGGAACAAAGTCGTGATTCTCATTCTCTGCCCACTCAAGTGGCTGGTTCTGCAGTCCTGGGTATCTGGTCCTCAAGAGGTTGTGCAGGATAAAGCATGCTTTCACACTAAAGTTGACAGTAGAGGAGTGACGTTGCATGGTACTTAGCAGAACTTGGAATCTCTTAGCCAGGATGCCAAATGCATTTTCTACTACCCTCCTAGCTTGGGAAAGCTGGTAGTTGAAGATGCGTTGTTCCTTTGTCAGACCCCAGAGGCTGTTTGGCTTCATCTTGGTTGGTCGTTGTGCGAAGGCATTGTCACTGATGAAGAAGTAGGGCACGTCCTGATTGTCATTGGGAAGAGGCTTAGGGTCAGGGAAACCTAGGGTACCAGCTTTAGCGCATTCCTTTAGCTCACATTCATTGTAGATCTGAGCATCTGATGCTTATCCATACCACCGACATCTGTCCAAATGAATTTGTGGTCAGCATCAACAAGTGCCAGCAGAACAATGAAGTAGAATCCTTTGTTGTAAAAATTCAGGGACCCACTATTTGGAGAACAGTGACAGGCCACGTTCTTCCCATCAAGTGCCCCACATGGATGGAGTGAGTTCCCTCTTTGGAAGAACTTGTCAGCTATGGCACGCCAACCATCAGGGGTACTTGGGCAAACCATCCACGTATTTTTGAATGATAGCTTGACAGACTTCTCGGACTACATGTTGTGAGGGACCATCCTTCCAAACTTCATCGAGGCATAGTAGTTACCTGAGGCAAGGTGACACAAAGTCAGGACTCGCTTTAATTCCCGACTCCCTGATAAGGGTGTACTACTTGGTTATCTTTTGACCCATCTGGGTAGCAGCTCATTAACCATTTCTGGGGGCATATGCAGGAAGTTGGTGAAGGATGTATGCTGGTCATACATGCCAAACTACTGTTGCCTCCCAATCCATGGCCATGGTCTCACCCAGTACCTCCTCCTTCATTCACTACTTCTTCTCCTGGCTCTCTTGGCATGCATCTGGTACAGGGTCAAAACAATAAGGGCATGCTGATGTTCAAGGACAGCTACTACACATTCTTGCCTCAGCCTTGCGGGATCCTCCATCTCTCTGATGATGTGGAGTCTTGAACAGAACTGACTGGTTCCTCGTTTAGACCCGATTTATATACCAATCCCCTAAATGCTGCCAATACACCAAAATTTTGCTATCTGTAAGTAAGAAAGACATTCAGTACAAGTTCTGTGGTTGTCTGGAACATGTCAGATATATCCACATATGTCAATATAAATTGGAGAGTTTGATATAAGTTCACTCTAAGATTATGGTACGTTTAGGATAAGTTGAATATACTGTCTAGCGTACTTTGAATCTGTGTATCATCAGTTATGCCTGCTGATATATGATATTATAGTTATGAATGCCAATATAAAAAATTATATTTTCAAACAATAGCTCATTAAATTATTTCTTTCACCTGGTTAATATTATTTCTGCTCCTGAACTTCACTGCACAGCATCTCCATGTCAGGGTTGTAAGATGTCACTTTCATTTTCACACAGGATTGCAAGCTCTCATCTGTGAATACGTTTGATGTAGTTCAGGAAGGAAAAATTATGCTGAAACAAGTATGTGGATTCAAATATCAACAGGACTCCAAATGCATACTTTTTCATGTTTATGTAAGTGTCAGCCATGGCACTCCATGTATCGAACAAAAAGAGCGGAAGTGAAACAGCGTACTTTTTTGTACATCTTTGGCAAAAAATGTCATCTTGCCCCCCAAATGTCAAAACCTCCTCCAGCATCTGCAGGGCTGTGCTTCCTTTCCCCTTTGCATTCCAGAAAAGTTCTATTTCAGCACCAATTCTAATTTCTCACCACACATTAATCATGCTGGTAAATCAGTGTTTTCAGCAGTGAAAGCAAATAAATCTGTCCACGATACATTTAACATTTCTTTTTCTTCAGAAACTTTTTCCATTGCTAGCTTACCAGGGGTCAAAAGGTGTCACTTGTCTGATGGCAACATAAGCCATGGGAGCCACAGCAGAGCAATGAAAGAGCCGCATGTGGCACCTTAGCTGCGGGTTGCCAAGCTCTTCCATAAGCGCTGCCAACACGCTAGGCATTCATTAGTATAAGTTATTTGAAAATATTTTCTATGAGCTCTCCATACTACGTCGTATGCAATTTTGTTATACACAAAACTTACCCATAGCTTATTCAATGTATGCCAGCGTATTCGGCAAATTTCTCATATGTCGGCATGCGCTGGCTAAATCGTCAATGTGTGACAGAGGCTTAAACCAGGTTGGGGGAATGGAAATGGGGTGTGATATTTTCAACCTTGACCTTTCAAGACCATTGTGAATTTATAAGACTTAATTTATAGTGTCTAAGGTCTCTGCACATTTCTGCCTCGAACTGGTTCACACTTTTCTTCAATTTCTCAAAAAAAACATACAGTAGTTTCAAGTGAAGATTATATACCACCACTTTTGTCTAAAAGGGCTCCTAAAAAATAAGTAAAAAATTATTTTTATATAAATTTTTGGTTAAATTGTATCAAACAATGCTATTGTAGGCAATGAGAAACAAAAAAAATCATGACACTAAAAATACCAATTTTTCGCATTTTTTTTTTTTTTTTTACTTTTGCATAGCACGAATGAACTTCAAACCATATGGAATGGTTTAGTGAATGAAGAGATTAAAAAATACAGTAGTGTGCAGAAGATAAATCAGAAACCAAGTATGATTCAAGTATTTATTTCATGTAATGTTGAATCATATTGATGAGAATAAGTAAAAAAGCAACAATATATAGTAATAACAAAAATAACAATCTTTTTTTTTTATTAAAATTTTTTTTTTTTTTCTTTTTAGAAAAAAAGTCAATATTTAGTGTGGCCAACCTTTACTTTGATTACAACATTTAACCATTCAGGCATATTGTTTGCATATTTTTCTTCACTCGCTAAACCATTGCATATGGTTTGATGTTCATTTATGATATGCAAAAGTAAAAAAAAATGAAATGTGTGACATCTTTAAATTTTTCAAAAAAAATTGGTATTTTGTTTATTATCCATACTTGACTATTAGCCCCAATATACTTGTGGGAATTATTATTATTATTTTGGTTTTTACTGCCTACAATAGCATTGTTCAATACATTTTCAACAAAAAGTTATAGAGAATTTTTTTTTTTTACTTCTTTTTATTAGGAACCCTTTTAGACAAAAGTGGAGGTGTACAATCTTCACTGCACACTACTCTATTTGTAATTGCACAAACACAATGCTCAGCTTGCATTTAAAGAGCCATTTAAATGTGCATGGCTACTAAAAGCATGTCAACACTCAGTTCACCCCACCAGTACTGCTGTGAAAAACATTGCTACTATGCTCAGGTTATCGACATTTCCCTGTGTAGTATACAATTCATACACTTCAACAAAGATGCTTCTGTTGTGTTACATGTCACACTTATGATTCTGGAATTACGTAAAAACAAATAATGGCACAACTTTATTCCAACGTTGTTTGGATCAGGGTAAATAAACACAGCCATCATACACAGGGGTCTAATTTATATCAATAATGTGGGATCTGTGTGGGAAAAAAAATGCTTTCCATGAGGAGCTTTGGAATGGAATAATGATAAATTGTAAGTGATCCATTTTCACACAATCCACATTGGCATTTTAAAATTTCTTGAAAATGCAGATGGGGACCAATTGGATCAATGAAAACTGGAAAGACTATTTTGTGGGAGTTATATTTGCTTTTCTGCTTTAATTGAATAATTGTATGTCATACAAAACAGCCCAGCATATCAGACTTGCCACAGTATTTTTAATCAGTTATTGAATATTTGTTAAGTTTGTGCTTGTCTTTTGTTCATCTTTCATATAGAAAAATTCTGAGGACTGAAAATTAGAAGCTTTTATGAGAACTCACTCTTTGAAGTCAAACAGCTTGAAGTCAAAAGGTTAGATTGTGAAGATGGATCACCGACTCTTATGATAAAACATTGTTTCTTTCTTCCTTGCCGGCTGTTGGGATCCAGCTCTGATGACAGGAGGCAAACAAGACCCTGACACTTCCATTTAATTAACCTAATTAGCATAGCATTATGTTGTGACTGGACAGTATTGTGACAGGTCTAGGAAGGAGAGTGTAACGGTGACCTTTTCGCAGACACTACCAGCTGTCAGCAATTAAAAGCATCCTGGATAAAACAGTCTGCATTCTTACTTCTACTGACATTTTTGTTCCACATTCATTCCTTCAGATATATTATTCACTGTTTGACAGATGATGCAAGACAAGTTCTTTGTTTGGCACAAGAAATTGTGTATCATAACCAAAATAGTCCTTGTATGATTTTAAAAACATCTACTCTAATAATAAGTTTTACAAATGGCAGGTTTTTAGAACATTTCTTACACAAGTGAAAAAAATGAACAAACATACAAAACAATTTTCATATTAACATTTCACCAAATGCCCTGTGATGGCCTGACGAGCTGTCCAGGGTATACTCTGTCCTTGCCCAGAGACTGCTGACTATAATTAGGATTAAGTGGTTCAGAAAATGAATGAATGATATATAATAAATGAAGGAAAATATTAGCAAAGTGTTGTACAAACATTTTAAGCATTATTGTAAAACATTCTTTAAACAGCTGGAAAACTGAATGGTCTTGGAGCTGACCAAAAAAAAAAAAAACTGCACACATAACACAATTGTAGGTACAGTATTGTTTTTATACCACCATTCTGTGAACAAACATTTCTTATCAAATAAGTGACATTTTGGACACCGTTGGACAAAACAATTAATCAAATATCAAACAAATGCTACTAAAAATTTACATTTTATTAAAGGTGTTTTTGGTAAAATTGACATTAAGTTCAGTTAAGAAGATGTAACAAGATGATGCCAAAAATTATGTTTCTGAAAAGTTTTGTTGACATGGCTGATGATAATGTGTGTGGCATGTGGGGGCAAACTGGGACTTGGAAACACCTGTTAATGTATGCATCAATTAACATATGTGTGTTTATTTAAGCAAGGAAGACAAAAGTAGAGAGGGAGCATGATGTTCCGCTCACCCACAGCCCATAGAATCTTACTTACACCCACATCTACACACACAGGTGTGCAATCGTCTCTCAGAATGTGATGTTTTATTCATTCATTTATTTTCTGAACCGCTTAATCCTAATTTAGGTCATGGGGAGGCTGGTGCTCATCTCAGGCGACTCTGGGCAAGGGCAGGACACACCCTGGATAGCTCACAGGTCAGAAACACACTGACTGCTATGCAGCCTGCTCTTGACGAAAATCAGCAGTGTTTTTTTACATGCCTCTCACCATAGACTGAGAGAGATATGGCAGGCCTTTGATAACCCAGTTAGCTGCACTGGGGGGACAACAGCGACAACTAATTGATAGTGGGGCTTGATCCCCCGACCTTGTGATCAGTAATCCAGCACCCTACCACCGGGCCACCACTGCCCCCATGTTTTTATTTATTTATTTTTGTTTATTTCCACGTATACATTAAAACTTTAAATGTGTATAAAAACACACTGCCACAGAGGGTGATAAGCTTTTCATGCAGTGTTATATAGTAAAATTGAAATGACTATAAAAGTATTTTTTTTTTTTACACAGCATTTATATAAAAGTATGCTTTTTATATAGTATAAGACTATAAAAGTATGCTTTTTTTTATTACACAGCATTTAGCTCTGCTCTGAGCACACAAAGTCAATTGGCTTGTTTATCTAATGGTTGACATATAAAGCAAAAAACCTGGTTTTAGTTTCTTTGTATTTGCATAATATCTCAAAGTTTAAATATGTTAAACAAACCATAAAACATAATCTTTAATTTGCATTTTATGACCCAGCCTTTGGTGAACAATTATTAGTTATATCAGAATGCATGCTCCACCCCCTTCCCTACATATTTAATATTAAGCACAATTTTGTTTCATTGGAATTTGATACATTTTGCTTTAATTATATCATAAGACTATGTGAATGTACTTTTTACCTTGAGCGTGGAGTTTGCTGAGATTTAGAGTTGACCACAACAAAGACTTCATTCACACAAACCATCAACAAAGCAGTCTTGAAAGAAAACAATTATTAGTACTAATGAGGCAGGGATTTATACCAATACACAGCAGTGTATTACTTGCTTGTTTATCTTGTCCACAAAAATTGGGATTTATTATTTATTTATTTTTATTCTGTTATGGCAGGTACATCAGTTATGAAAGTCATGGCCTCAGACGCTGATGACCCAACCTACGGAAGCAGTGCCAGGATAGTGTACAGTGTTTTGGAAGGAGAAAAGTTCTTTACTGTTGATAAGCAGACTGGTAAGATAGTCATTCACTGCATTTCAGATCTTTCCTACGAGTGGCATTTTTTGTTTTATTTGCATGTAAAAACTTGTATGAAAGGTTATTTTATTTAGTTGTTTATTTTTATCCATTTTATAATGCATAGGATTAAGAATTATATGCAAGGCATATCCAAAAAGGGCATATTTACAATGAAAAGTTTGTTTTAAATTATACACGAATATATCTGCTAAAACAAAGCATATGATGAGCCTACTTTCTTTAAATCTATATGTATCATGTTGGTTGAGCAATATTCCTGTTATTGGTATATCAGTTTCTCATTGCTTAATTAAAATGTATTTTAATTAACATCCTGAACCATTTTTTTTTTATATTTAACTGCCTTAATCTGCCATTGAGCATGTCAGTCAGATATGCATAATGGCTGTTTTCAGGTTTGAAGGTTAAGCGCATCATGCAACCAAATTAGTGCCAGTAAGAATTCTGAATTAAAAATCCCTTGCAGGGATCATATTTGTTTTGGCATCAACCAAGGTCATCTTGAATCTTATCCTTTAAAGTAGAATTATACCCAGCCTTAATAAAAGCTTGCACACATAATTTATGTCCATGTACTTCAAAATGCACCTTATTCTTCGAATTAAATAATAAAAAAAGAGTAATAAATCATTGTGTATGGGAGACATTGTCCTGCAAAAAGGGTGGCAAAATTGATGTCAAAGTGACAGATGCCACCGAAGTGTTGCCGGGTATGAGTAGCTCGCTGTTGAACTGTGCAGGCAAATTATAGAGTTTTAGTTGTGGTCACAGTTCACAATTTATTCGGGTCTCAAAGGAGTTTTCTTCTGCTATTTACCTTTTTTTAGAGGAAGAAAGCAACAGCTCAGTAAAAACTGAAGGACAAGGGTCAAGGACGCCCGTCTTGGTGCTGATGTGGCCATTGTGTCATGATGGCTACCAATCGTGAGAGAGACTATTGCAAGGACTGGGATATTGAGCAAGAAAAGTTAACATTGTCTTAATGGTGTGTTTTGCATTACCTTACACACTGGTATAAACCCTGTGCTTAACCCAGACCTACCAAAAGCTTTGTACATTGACTTTTTGATGTGGAAGAGGTCTGGCAAAAGAGCACTAGATCGGCTCACAAAGTGGTAAATCGAATGCGCACTACAGGTACCATTATATGAACCATGCATTCATATTAATCAGCATCTGATTTGTTATTTTAGTACTTGTATATTCTTGTTGCTGGCCAAGTGTTTGTTTGTTTGATTTATTTACCATTAAAATGACTATATAAAATTGTACAAAATCATTAAAACAATTTGATAACAAAAGAAAGTGCAATGTAGGATATAGAAATGCACCCACTGCAACTACTTTTTCACACATTTTGTATTTACTTGGGGTGTCTTTGTGAGATTTTAAAATTGGTTTGATGATTCAAAACATTTAAGTGTGAAAAATATGCCAAAAAAATTTAATTAAAAATCAGGAAGCAGAAAAAAAGGAAAAATATTTTTTTCACAGCACTGTATATACTCACACACAATCCTGTCCAGCCCCACCCACACACCCACACAGTAAAAGGGAAAGAACAAATAAAGTTCTTTAAGAAAACATACCTGGATATCTGGTTTAGCCTACCCTGAAATTATATTACTATGTTTATAATCCATGTATGCAATTAATATGTTTTAGAGTTATGTATTCCTGTGATAGATTATAGCATAACATGTACAGTGTACAAACAGCCAGAAACTATCCAGCCAAATATGCCAAGTCGCATATTAAAATGACGCTTATGTTCCCCTAAGCCTATACATGGTTGCCAATTGTCAATGAAGTATTAATTGATTAGGTTGGATCTGGCAAACAAGATGGCAGTGCGCACAGCCACAGCGCCTCTTAGCTCCTCTAGTTTTCAGTGTTTAGAGTTGTTTTACATGTCGCTACTTGTTGTTTAAGTCCATTTTGTAATGCGATTCCTGTCTACAGTCACACGGATCTTCTAAGTATTACGGAATAAAGTCCTGTAAACAGTGACTTTACCCAATCTCACGGGCATGCCGCAGGATATAGCACGGACACCGGGCTCTCCATGGTCATCATCTCAGCAGGCAGGGGGTGGAAGCGGTGGAGGGAGAGGGGAAAAAAGCACGGCTTTAGGGCAGGCATTACGCAAATAAGAAAACAACCAGACAAACTACCACTTCCCAGGGTCTTCCTCTCAAATGCCAGTTCCATTGTCAACAAAATGGAGGAGTTGAACCTGCAGATTGCAGCAAACAGACCCGTCCAGGACTGTTTCATTCTGATGTTAATGGAGACCTGGCTCTACTTATCCGTTCCGGACTCAGCTCCTGAGCTAGCAGGCCACACAGCCCACCGCCATGACAGAGACAGTAACTCTGGTAAGAGCAAAGGAGGGGGGTTATGCATCTATGTGAATAACAGCTGGATAACACTATCACCATCGATAGACACTGCTCCCCAAACCTGGAGTATATGACTGTCAAATACAGACCCATACATCTTTCACAAGTGTGGAGCAGGAGACTTAAACCATGAAGACTTGAAGATAGTGCTCCCTAAGTCTCACCAACATGTAAAATGTGCCATCAGATGAGCAAATGTACTGGACAAAGTCTACACAAATATCAAGCATGGTTACATGGCTACAAAGTTACTTTATCTTGGCCTATCCAATCACATGTCCCTGCTCATATCATCAGCATACACACCCCTCAAGAAAAAAGCCCTCCCACAACAAGGACTGTTACAACCCGGCGTAATGGTGGCACTGGGAAACTACAGGACTGTTTTGAAAACACTGAGTGGGACATTTTCAAACGTCAGTACTTATACACCTCACATGTGTTGAGCTACATCAAGCGATGTATGTTGACACTGTCACAGTGGACAGGCAAATCCCGGTTTATCCAAACCTGTGGATGTCAAAATAGGTTAAAGTGTTGCTAAAAGAAAGGAATAGTGCCTTTAGGTCTGGGGATGAAGCTCATTATAAAGTTGCCAGAGTCAACCTGAAAAAATGTATCAGGGAGGCCAGGACATAATACAAGAGGCAGATTGAGGACCACTTAAGCAGCAACAACATGTGCAACAACAACGTGGCATGTGTGGCACGGAGTCCAAAACATCACCAGTTATAAGTCTGCCAACTCATCTGTAGTCAATGGGGATGCCACACTGGCCGAGAAGTTAAACTGCTTCTTCGCCCATTTTGAGTCTGGAACACCAATGGAAGTAAGATCACACTTACCAGCTTCCAGAACTTCCAGAGGCCACACATTAACATTACAGGAGGTAAGGCACACTCTGTGGGCAGTAAACTCCAGGAAAGCTACAGGACCAGATGGTGTGACTGGGAGAGTTTTGAAAAACTGAGCTGACCTTCCTAGAGTATTCACAGAAGTCCTCTACAATCATTCCCCTCCAAAAGAACACCAACATTCGCAGCCTCATCAACATCCTGACAGTCTCACTCACACCCATTATTATGAAGTGTTTTGAGAAACTGGTTAGAAATCACATTATCACAAGTCTGCCACCTACATTCGACCCCCACCAGTTTGCATATAGGGCAAACAGGTCCACAGAAGACGCCATTGCAACTGCTGTCCTGGGCATGCACATAGAGGAAGACATGTCCTTGGCAACAAACACCCCAGCACTGCTGAGAAAAAACAGACAAACACTGTGTTTTTCTCAGGATCCTCGGGAAGATAACCTGACAGAAAAACTGTTAGTGTCCTACTGCTGCACCATAGAGACACTGCTGAGCCACGGCATTTTACTGTGGTTTGCCAGCTGCATGGCAGCAAACAGGAAGGCACTGCAGAGCATCATTAACACTGCCCAAAAAATTATTGAGCGTTTTCTTCCTTCTCTTGAGGACATTTACAACACACGCTGCCTCAGGAGAGCCCAAAGAATCCTCAGAGACCAGTTGCACACTGGTCATCACCTTTTTGAGCTGTTGCCATCAGGGTGGTGCTTAAGGACTGTAAGAGCTAGAACAAACAGACTAAATAACAGCTTTTACCCCTGAGCTGTTATCGTGCTGAACTCTGCTTCCATGAAACAATGAAACATTACTGTGAAATTGAGCTTATGCAATCGTTTCTGCTGCCTCATGCAATAATCTTAAGTGTTTATATTATTATTGATATTTTGTATTTTTATTTAGCCTGGTGTATTTTTTAATCAGTACTATGGGTTCGATAATGTTTCACATGGTATGTTGTATTTACCACTTTTTAACTTATCAGAGCTGCTACCTCAATTTCGCTGCACTTGTGCAATTACAATAAAGTGATTCTGATACTTGAGAAAGTCATATTTTTTAATTGTAACAATGTAAAAACTATCACCATAGGGCCATAAATCATGGCCCTCTGAAGTTTACACATCTAGCTCAAGATGGAACTACTGGCTATTGGCCAGAGGTCCCAAGACCAGTTCATTAAAATGCATGAATTTTGGACTCAAATGGACCAGCTCTGAACCCCAAATTTGAGCAGTTTCGAGCATTGATCAAGGAGTAGCATTCAATTAGCATGGACTTCAAGACTCATCATGCCTTTAATATTTTCGCTTCACTCCACTACACAAGTCTCAAGATACAATGACGAACTTTTTTCCAAGCTAACCTCAACTCACTGACAAATCAGCGGAGTTCATTCTCAATAGCTTCAGATAGAACAATTATTGGAGTTCTATTCTAGAATATTCATCTATTCTAAATAAACAGGGTTGATCTGCGTGTGTTTTAAAGAATCAGTATGTGTTGTGCTTATACTTTGGGGCTCTGTCACGCTGGTTACTATAGAAAATGGTCATTTACTATCTGTTAGTTAATATTGACAGGGATTAACTTATCATGTCACAGCATTTCCATTTTCATACCATTCATTTCATCCTTTCTGTTTATGTTATGTATTGTTTTCTTCATTAGATTGTTTGTTCATAGTTAGTAATAAATGTTTGCCTTGTAAAATCATCACATCTTTTTTATTATTTTGCTCACAGATCACAGTCAATTCTGTGGTATGATTTTGCTACATAAGCTTGCTAAAGTATACAAATTCTCTTCTTAATAGTCTGAGACACCTTCTAAAGTGCATTTAGAAAAGTCTTAAGCACTGTATATTTACAAATCCTGACTATTTATTTTGCTGGATGAGTAATTTAATCCAGGTTTATTAATGCTACTGTAAATGGTTTATTTCAATTACTTTAGTAAAATCAGTAATTATGATCTTACATATTTTGGTAGAGAATGCAGAAAAATAATATTATAAAACATAATCCTACATTAAGCACTTAATTCTATTGTCCAGAAAAAAATATCACATGACCAACATGAGTATTGCAGACACCAGTTAAAATAAGTTCTTTACAGACAATGAAATTAAAAGAACATTAAAGGATTTGAGTTATGTTCAATTGCCTGCCATTCTAGAGTAATGCCTTCTTGGTGCTGCTTTGTCTACAATTGGCAGTCTTTACCAACCTGAACTTAAAGAATAATGCAAATTACCGAAAATATTTTAATAAACTGCAACTCCGTAGATGTAAGTAAAAACTACCTCATGATGAAAATAAAGAGATTTTCAACATGACCAAGAGTTTGAAGACTTTTTTTATGTTTTTACTTTAATACAAATTACTTTAAAAAGAAGTCAAAATAAAACTGCGGACTCAATTAACTGAGTGCTTTTGGCAGACTAAGAGAAAACTTTATGACTGTTAACACAAACAGCTTACAGCTAAACTTACAGCTAAAAAATAAATTCATATATTTGTGGTGGCCTGGTGGTAGGGTGATGGGTTACTGATCCGAAGGTCAGGAGTTCAGGCCCCAATATCACCAGGCTGACAATGCTGTCGCCCCAGTGCAGCTAACTGGGTTATCAAAGGCCTGCCATGTCTCTTACTCTCTGTGGTTCATTAAGAGTAGGCCACTGGGTTGCCGTCAGCGTGTTTCTGCCCTGCGATGGGTGTACTCTGCCCTTGCCTAGAGTCAGATGAGATGGGTGCCAGTCTTCCCATGCCCCAAATTAAGATTAAGCAGGTCAGAAAATAAATGAATGAATGTATATTTATGGTGTGTGCCGACATTTTGTAGTCTTTTTATTTCCATGCTGTAAGAGACATCCCAACTAAACTTTCTTTTTTCTCCAGGGTCATCTCTTTCATTTTTAAATATCTTGCCAGGAATTCCTTATATATATATATATATATATATATATATATATATATATATAACTTATTATCATAATTTTGCTTCTTCAAGAATAAACAAAACAGACAAACAACCAAAAAACAGTGTTAGTAATAAAACTAGAAAAGCAGTTTGCCCACCGGACAACTTCTTGACAATAAATAGCTTGTTTGCATTTTAAATTGGTCGTCCATAATTTATTCTTAATAATATTGTATTCGCTGTTTACATGGGCAACAATAATGGTAACACTACAAACTGCTTACTATTGACTATTATGAAGAATTACATAACAGATAACACTCAGTAACAATCATATACTAGCATCCCAAAAAGAGTTTAACTCCTTCCATATTTTGTGTTCTGATTAAACTTTATTCTCAGACTTTGACTGCAAATTGACATGATGACTCGATTAGCATGCCAATTTGTAGGTAGGCCATATGGTAACATTTAAAACATGTGTTCACCACTTTCCCCTAAACACAGAAGCACTGCAGGGTAATCATTATAAAAGGGGTTGACTAATAAGAAAGAGAGTAAAATAGAGTGCTTGTGCCCCTGAACTTCTTACAGCATACATGCTCTGCAAACTGTAATTTCTGAACAATAATTATGTTCTTGTTTAAAGATGAAGATCAGAGAACAACCTAAGGTTTTCATGATTGTTAAGGTCAGCCTTAACGACTGATAGTGCAAGATAGTGCTGTAAACTAGAGGCAACCATGCTAACCAAGCATCCTTAGAATTTTCATAGAAATGTCATCCTGAGGCAGGGTTAACTCTCCTTGTGATGTACAACACCAAACACACAAAGATTGACCCCTCCATTTATTCTTTCATTTGTTTATTACTGCATGTGTGTAAGATCTGCTTCCATAGACACTATGACATAGACCGAGAGGGTGTGTGTGTGTGTGTGTGTGTGTGTGTGTGTGTGTGAGTGAGTGAGTGAATGAGAAATAGACTACAAAAAGCCTTATTTAAATCTGTTACTTTTTATTTAATTTACTTGCAGTCATAGGCAGGGTCACCATGTCTATGCTTGCAAGAACAAAAAAAGTTTTCTAACTAGGCCTGCTTGCATGCTACCTTTACAAGGTAAACAGAAAATAAATATTTTTTTATTTGGCTAATAGTTTATATTGTATTTTTGTACACTTAGTTTAAGTAAAACAGTCATGGTGACAGATATAATGAAATTATACCCACATTAGAACTCGCTATGAAGGAGTTTTGATAGTCTGATGGAAATGATTTATTGCTCCCCATGAAAGTATACTCCTAAAAATATGAATGGCTACTATACACTATCTAGTGCAGTACTTTATTAAAAAAAGAATATTCATAATTAAGCACACATTAACAATGCGAGATCAAAGTAATTTTAGCTTCCTCAACAGGGCTTTAGCAAAGACAGAAGAGGGAAACTGCATTTACTGTAGGAACTCAACTGTTAACATTTACTATAGTATCAGCTGATGATCAGCATTTTACTTTTGACTTCAACATTTTTCTAAAATTTAAAACTCGATTTTATGAAGATCATTTTATATATATAATCTTTAATTGTCTGGCATCTTGGCCTTCCTTTTACCCTCTTTTGTTTTATGTCTTCATTTTCTAATAAGTATATAAAATAATACTCAGGAGTTTACTTATTTTTCTGTGATAACCTAATAAACACAGAAAATGTCTAAACTCCAAAGATGTAACTTTCTCCGATACTTTGGATTTCCAGAAAATAAGACCTTGCTGCAAAAGCAGTTAAGTTTTTTTTTTACGCCTCTAAATCAGTGGTCTCCCACCCTGTTCCTGGAGATCTACCTTCCAGCAGGTTTTATTAATGGTCTAGGCCACATTACATGTCTACCCTGTAAAGTAAATTTACTTAAACGTCTTATGTTTCATATTGATAGCATTTACTTTGGCAAAAATAAAAGATATTGTAGTTAGCATGCTAGCTACTAAAATTTCTGCATTTATTATTAGCACATATGTGAAAAAGATTATTTATTTTGGTAATGCTTTGTCAGGTTCCTCTTCAGATTCTATATCCAAAGTTTTAAAAATTCTAGGAAGAATTTGAAAATAGTTTGAAAAGATTTTGCATTTTTGCAAAAATAAATTCAAGCCAGAAATGGTGCAGTCCAGTGCACGTGTAGATATTGGTTTCTTAAATGCGCCACATACTGTTTGAAAGTAATGCTCCAAAGTCAAGTTTTTTTACTCTAGCTCCCCCTGTAGGCCAAATGTGTGTTTGTCTCTGCAGTCTCTTCTTTCTCCATGTGGAAAATAACACATCCAAAAGCCCAGTGGTTTTCCCAGTGACTGTGCAACATGTTTTATTTATAGAGATATAATAATACCTAGAACTGCTAGAAGAGTTATGAATGGGGCCCACGCCAATCGATGCCAGTCCCTCTTAATGGCCCTGGGGAGCACACGTGCAATTTTCAGTATATGAGTTCTCTCTGTAGCATTGTCTCTCTATGCTGTGAATCTGAATGCATTCACTTGAATCAAAATAATGAATTTCAAACATTGTAATTTTAGTGTATTAGGCCATGTTGACTTTGAGCAATCTTAATATGAAAGGTGAGCTGGCTACAGGAGTAACCCTTTAAATGTACCCCCTCAATTGTTTTATTTTTTAAATGTATTTATTTATTTAATCATTCATTCATACAATTTTTTTTTCACTTTTGAAATATAGACTTGTCATATTTGCAGCACCCTGTAGTGGCCAATGTCTGTCAAACTTGATCCAAACTATTGGATCATAACTTCTTGCTCTGATGTTTGGTCAGTTAGTATGTTTGTCTGTTTCTATGTCTGCCTGATAACAACATCCTGTCCACAGTTTTGACAGAACAGCTGGAAATTTGAACATCCAAGTATGTTCCCAAAAAAAATTGGATTAGAATGTATACACTGATAATGTCACCAAAAATTAATTAAAAAATGAGTTTAATCCTGGTACTCCTATTTCCTCCCACAGTCCAAAAACATGCACAGTGGGCAAATTGGCTGTTCCAAATTTCCCCTAAATGTGAATGTGTATGGGGTGAGCTGTTTGGGCTCCAACCTCCCCATGACCTGTTTGGCAAATGAGTGAAAGTGAGTGATGAGTTTGGATATCAGACCAAGTTTCATTCTGATCTGATCCAAAGTGCATTAGGTGGCAATTTAAATTTACCATGGTAAATTCCATTTAAGAAGTTCAGAAGATTATATCTCTGCAAAATTTTGGCAAATCAAGATAAAACTTTTTTTAAGATTTCTTTGGCTTTAAGGTTTCTCAGCTGACTCTGGGTGAGGGCAGAGTACCCTGGACAGCTCGCCAGGCCATTGCAGGGCAAAAACATTCTGACGGCAACTCAATGGCCTACTCTTTACATATTACAGCAATGGTTCTTTTACATGCCTCTCACCACAGACAGTGAGAGACATGGCTGGCCTTTGACAACCCAGTTAGCTACACTGGGGGGGCAGCAGTGGCTTGGTGATAGTTATACCACCGGGCAACCACTGCCTCTCCATTGTATTTTACCTTTCTTTAATAGTTTTCCAACACAGTCTCACCTGCAGTCTAGAGACTTCATTCATGCCTCGATTCCCTTAGTTGTACTATGAACTTTTTAAGTCACCCTTATATTTGAGTGTATGATCTATGTTCTGTCACTTATTTTGGAGAAAATAATATTCACCCAACCTCTTTCTGCCTGCAGAGAGCACTTGATCATACCCTTGCTGCCACAATCGCATTCCAGAATAATTCCACAATTACCAAATGTTTTCTTGGAATACTCAGTAAATACATATCCAAACTGCAGGAGTATGTTTTCATGGTCAGGAAATTGCAAAATCCTTACTGCCCAGCCCTGAGAATGATTCTCATTTATTTCAGAGGTGACAGAACATTACAACCTTGGAAGAGTTCTTTCCTCTTTGAAGGTTCATATTCCAGTTGTGTCTGATTTTGGATTTTGAGCATATGTTGAAAATATTGCATAGGTTTACCTTTGGAAGGAAATTAATAAGGGATACACTTTGCCTCTATACTTATATGTTTACTTTATCCTGGATTTAGTGTATACAAATTTTGCAATATTTCAGCTTAGGATTTAAAACAAACTTTGCTGTACTTCTTTTATTTGGCTCTGATAACAGACCCTGTCTAAAGACTCTCACATTCACCATGTCTACAACCAGCTAAAGTGACCTTCCCACTTTTCCTTTCAATCTCTTTCTTTTCAGGAGTGATTCGGACGGCCGTTGCTGATCTGGATAGGGAGACACAGGATCGTTATGAGGTAGTTGTCAAGGCAACAGACATGGCAGGCCAAATGGGTGGACTCTCTGGCTCTACCACAGTGACCATAGTAATCACGGACGTTAATGACAACCCACCACGCTTTCCCCAGGGTGAGTGCTCATTAAGTACGGCTTAAAACAGACATGTCATTATCAGTGGCCTTTCTCTCACTTTTCATCCTCTGGTTCTTAACAAAAAGCCTGCAGTGGAATATGGACAGAACTTAGCAGGCAAAACATCCATAAAGTCTTTTCCATGTAATAGAACCAATGGCAAAGCAAGTATACATTGGAGCTATATTATATATATATATATATATATATATATATATATATATATATATATATATATATATATATATATATATATAT
>JAOUQZ010050767.1:0-23598 GCA_028564935.1 Neosilurus hyrtlii
GTGTGTGTGTGTGTGTGTGTGTGTGTGTGTGTGTGTGTGTGTGTGTGTGTGTGTGTGTGTGTATGTGTATATGTATAACAACAAAATTGTTGTCATTAGCAAATATAATAAAATACAATATTTGACACTTTATGCAAGTCGTTTATGTAGATTGGTGTAGATGTAGATGTAGATTGGCCTAGGATGGATCCCTGGGGATGCAAAAACTATGTCTATAAATTATAGTAAGAATCGACTGAAAGCGGTCGAGGAATTCATGCGTATTTTGATTGTGGGGGTTGACAAATCATACCTGCGAGATAGTTCTTCCCTTGAGGATTAATTGATTTGCTCAATTGATTCGCTGAAATTAATTCAGCGAACACAGATTAAAAAATATTGGGATCAGGAAAGCATAGATCTGGCCTCTAAATCATCTCTAATGTACAGCCCAACCCCTCTACCTTCTATTTTTGACCTGTCAGTCAAAAGGAATTGGTATCCTGGAATCTGGACACAATCACATTTGGTTTCGTTTAACCAAGTTTCAGAGATTCCAATTACAGAGAAGTGATGATTTAAGGAGTGCATAAGGAGATTAAAAGCATCAAAGTTTCCAGAGAGACTCCATGTGTTTAACTGTAAGAGAGAGAAGCCTATCGAGTGAGCATGTTTGGAGATGTGTGCGTTTGTTTGATATTCAGTGCGATAGGGACTTTGCCAAGTTTGGTACATGAAATTACTGTCAGGATCCGAGTCTGATGAGAAATCATGAGTATAGTGCTTTGATAAAGGATTAAATTTCAAACATTCAAGTCTTTCAGGATTGAAATGAATTGGGCCGTTAGCAAGTTCATAGAGAGCGAGGTTGAAAGCAGCATCAGACAAGTGATTAAAAGGGAGGATAGATAGATAATTATCTTTAGGAGCCATGAGTATAAAAAAAAGTTTAGTTACAATTTAGTCATGGGATTTTAAGATTCCATTTCAAGTTCATTTAAAGAGAGTATGTTAAGATTGTCAGTGTCCTTTACTAAGATTACATTGCTACCTTCATCACAGCGTAAGTATATGACTTGATTTCTGGTCCAGCTTAATCAGTATTTAAATCTATATCTGAATTTCTTTGCTTTGGAATCCAAATCTTGAGTCTTGGGAGCAAGGTGATCCAGTACCAGAGCTGAGGAATGATCTACTTCAGTCGAGAGCCCGACCATGCCGGGATCAACTTTAGGAGCTCATTATGGGCTAGCCTATGTACAAATTTACAAATGATCGGCGTGGCCCCATTTTTATCTGGATTTCTTGGAGACACGCGGTGGGCAATGTCAATATCACGGATAATGACGTTGGCACCCATTTCCTGGAACAGATTCAGGGCTGTCTCCTTGCCTGTGTGGTCTATCTTGGGATCCCCAAACTTTTTCACGTTGAAACCATAACTGTATTTTACCAAGTCATTCATTACGTCCACCATGTGGGATACCTTGGTTGCAAGGGTATCCAGACGTTTTTTCAGCTCAGGGAGCTGCTTTTTCATTTCCAAGTCGTCGTACTCCTCCGCCATGTAGGTTACACTTGTTTCTAGACCTCAGAGTCAGGGGCTTGGCCGCCATTAAAGACTGCTTCCTTTGTTTTTAATGCCTCCATTAGGTGGCTGAATTTGGCATGCTGTGCCTTCACTTTCATGACATCATTCTGATGCTGGAGAGACTTGACAGTCGCTTTAGTAGACATTACGGTGAAAGAAAGAACAGTCCTACCTTAGTAGGACTAAGTAGTTTGGCAAATGAATAAATATAAATAAATATGCTGTATTTATTCGTTTAATCGGATGATACAGCTTCAAGTCACATACACTATCAATCGATTAAATGACTGAATTGTTTGATTGTCTGTATGATTGATGGCACACTCACACTTTGGAGCAATTTGGAACAGCTAATTAGCATACTGTGCATGTATTTGGACTGTGCTAACACCATGCCGCCCCACACGTGAACATAATAATGAAAATAGTCATTTACATTGCAGTAAAGAGTAAGTTGCATGTAGCAACATATTTCAGACATATATCAAGAAGCATGCTAGGAACCTTAGGATGGGAAAGTCATACTAGTCGCTGATGTTCGCTCTTGTTTGAGACCTCTTCCTGTCAAGTTCTTACTTTCTTGCTTTGACTACTGATGAAATCAGATAAATAGCATCACTCTGCTGTTGAGATGCTTTTTTTTTGTCCATGTGTAATGTCTAGGATGCAACCACTTAAAATTGGCTCCAGTCTTACTGGCCTTAAGTGGCGGTCACACAGGAAGTGATAAGCGACAAGCAAATCACTCAGCTTTTGTTGCCTTGGTAACTCCCTTGCATGTGTCCCAGTTAAAAATATTTTCAAGTGAAACTGTGAGCATCATCAAGCTAGTTCCCTACAGTAGGTCAGTGAAAGCTTTTATTGTCATAGTCTTATATTATTTTAGGTTTTATCTCATATTATCATAATTATTGGGCAGTGGTGGCCCGGTATTGGGGTGCTGGATTACCAATCCCAAGGTCGGGGGTTCAAGCCCTACTATCAACAGGATGTCACTGCTGTCCCCCTAGTGCAGCTAACTGGGTTATCAAAGGCCAGCCATTTCTCTCACTATCTATGGTAAGAGGCATGTAAAAGAACCATTGCTGATTTTAGTCAAGAGTAGGCTGCATAGCCGACAGCGTGTTTCTGCCTGTGATGCCCTGGCGAGCTGTCCAGGGTGTACTCTGCCCTCGCCCAGAGTCAGTTGAGATGGGCGCCAGCCTTCCCCATGGCACTAATTACGATTAAATGGTTCAGAAAATGAATGAATTATCATTATTATTATCACACAAAAAGTAGAAATAAAACAAAGGAGTAGTCATAAAACAAAGGATATTTAGACACGGCAATAATGAACTGCTCGTCCATGCTGATGAGGCTGGAACAATTAAACTTGAGTTTATTATTTAGGGCGTCACCATCTTTCACCACTCATTTCGCTGGCGATCATTGGGTTCACATGGTCTCTTGTCGCTCATCACTTCCTGTGTGAATGCAGCTTTAAGCTAAAAGAATCATGCTTGATCCAGAACTCATGCATGTTGTGTTTTGGCAGCACACCACTTTTGTGGTTTGAGCAAGTTTGGATTCTGGAAGTACCATACATGACCCTGTGTGAAATTTGTTCTCACTGTGTTTGTGTGGGTTTCCTCTGGGTTCTCTAGTTTTCTCCCACAAGGTATGAATGAAATGAAATGGCTATACTTTATATAAGTAATTAACGTCCTATTAAAGGAATTATTAGGCTCAAGATATTAACAATTAATAATGCTTATTTCTGAAGATTAAATTATTAATGCAGTGGTGTGAAAAAGTGTTTCTGCTGTCTACTAAAAAATCCTGAAGGAGAATCCTTGTTCGTGTTTGTGACCTCAAGCTGAAACAAACTTGGGTTCTGCAGCAGGACAATGATCCAAAACACACCAGCAAGTCCACCTCTGAATGGCTGAAGAAAAACAAAATGAACAGTTTGACCTGACATGAATCCTATTGAGATGCTGTGGCATGACCTTAAAAAGCCGGTTCATGCTCGAAAACCCTCCAGTGTGGCTGAATTACAACAATTCTTCAAAGATGAGTGGGCCAAAATTCCTCGACAGCGCTGTAAAAGACTCATTGCAAGTTATCGTAAATGCTTGATTGCAGTTGTTGCTGCTAAGGGTGGCCCAACCAGTTATTAGGTTTAGGGAGCAATCACTTTTTTTACACAGGGCCATGTAGGTTTGGATTTTTTTTTCTCCTTTAATAATAAAAACCTTAATTTAAAAACTGCATTTTGTGTTTACTTGTGTTGTCTTTGACTTATATTTAAATCGGTTTTATGACCTGAAATATTTAAGTGTGACAAACATGCAAAAAATAAAATAAAATAAATAAAAAACGAAATCAAGAGGGGGCAAACACTTTTTCACACTATTGTATTTTTTAAACATTCAAGGTAAACGTACCACTTGTTTGATATTTCCTGTACATAACTGTTGCCAATGTAAAAATCATTGTTTTAAATGCTAATAAATTTATAGAAAGATAAAGAGAGAGATGTTACTGATATATGTAATCTTATATATCTTATATATGTAGCCTTTAGGCTTAACTGCACAAATGTAGGAATAATGGAGTACACAGAATAAGTAAATATCTTATTAAGAATGCATGGTTAAGTAAAAATTTAGCACTAGAGTTTAAACAGCATTTGAATAGAACCATAGTTGCTAGCAGTCAGAAAGCGCTGCAATAGTGAAGTGGATATTTGCATATTTAAGTGTGTTTGAATTAGCCATTAGTTGAATCTCCCAGACTTTGTAATTCACAAATGGACTACACAATGCAGTCTGAAACAGATTTCTGTTGCTCTGATTTGTCTTTTCATGTTTCAGGTCTGAAAACATGTTAAGGTTGACTGGCTAGTTCTGTGATTTTAGTACAGTGATATACAATCTTCTTTTATGTGCAGCTGGATCTTTTTAATTTCATTCAGTTCAATACAATACAATTTTGATCCGTCCTAAGAATGATGCAATCCCAAATTGATGAACTACACAACACGCTCCACTTGCATCACCACTCTTAGTTCTGTTAACATGAGAAGTGTACTGACAATCACACATACTGTACAGAGAAGTACATGGAAAGAGGTTCTCTGGTATATAGCCCCTTCTACAATCTTTCTCTCAATGTGTTTCTCTCTGGCCATTTTTTTCTCTCTTTATCACATTTATACACACAAGGGATTTTTTTCCCCCTCAGAGAAGAAACTGGCTAAAGTCCTGAATCTATTTGCATATGGCAAAATGAACACCTCTACGCACATTTATCCAAAATATTTACGTTGACTCTGATAAGGTAGACTGAGTGCAGTTGGTATTGAAAAGAATCATTCAGCTATGTTAAATGCTCATACTAACAGCAGAGCCTCCAAATGTCTGCTAAAAAGCTAATCATATTGACGTCCTTTTCAAGTAGGACTCCATATGGTAAGAAGAAAGCCTGTTGGAAAGAAAAATGGATGTGGTTGCATTTTATATTACTAAAAGGTATGTTGCTAGATATACATTGGGAGGAAATGCATTTATTCAGATGCTAAATAAAATTGACCCCAGATATGAGCTACCAAGCCAAAAGTATTTTTGAGCCCCGCCCCGTCTATATAGCAGACCAAGCCTCATGCTTAAACAGACAAATAAATAATGAAATAAAAGCACTACACAAAATATATCATAAAAGCTCCTAATGTCTCATCATTCCTTACAAATTACAAATATCTTTCTGTCCTTGCTTTATTTTTTTCTCCTCATTCACATATAAATCTTTTTACTAAAGCTTTCCATGGGGCTGAACATGATGAATTCTATGGATTTTTGTAGGCTTTGTTAGGGCAAAGCTGTTCGTGTGGGGGCAGCCATGGCCTAATGGATAGAGAAGTGGCTTTGAGACTGTAAGGAACCATCTTCTCTAGGCCTCACCGGTTCCTTGTGTTTATTGTTGTGTGAAAGACCATATACTCATATATACAGATCATATACTTTGACACCCATTATAAGTTAACAGATTTTATCAGTAAGTATACAATGGAGACTGCTGTTTTTGTCCACAGAACAGGGGGTGACTAGATTTATAAAAGAATACAACTCTCAACTCTTAATTCTATCATGATCAAAAAGGTGGGGTGGTGGTGGGGGTTGGTGACCTGTATCTTCCCTTCCTCCACGTTCATGGCTGAAGTGCATTTGAGCAAGGCACCTAACCCCCGACTGCTCTCCGGGCACCACGTTGTGTGGTAGCCCTCTGCTCCGAGTGAGTGTGCTCACTGTTCACATGTGTGTGCTCACTTCAATTCAATTCAGTTTTATTTGTATAGCGCTTTTTACAATTGACATTGTCGCAAAGCAGCTTTACATAGTAAAAGTAATTTAAGAAGGAATTTAAACATTTTTCTACAACCCCCTGCACATCCCTAATAAGCAAGCCCATGGTGACAGTGGCAAGGAAAAACTCCCTCAGTTGACAAGAGAAAGAAACCTTGAGAGGAGCCAGGCTCAAAAGAGAAACCCGTCCTCATTTGGGTGAAACCGTAAAAATACAAACCATATAAGAAATACTTACTTTCAGTCCATTTGGTTATACCACAACTGTAAGTCTTAAAGAATTGTAGAAAAAGAGTTTATATCACCAGCAGTGAAAAGTTGTCTTCACAGTCGCTCAGTGCAGATCTAAGCCCATATGGATCTTCATCAGCAGAAACAAGGGGCTTCCGAGATGAGAACTTCAGCCAGCATCAGCACACCAGGACAGACCACAGGACTCACAAAGCAGAAGGATCAGTATCACTGGCATTCAAGAAGTAGCATGTGTACCCCAGCAAAAACACAGAGAGAGAGAAAGAAAGAGGAGGGGGGTGGAGAGAAAGAGAGAGGTTGTTAGGCATGCTCATAACAGTGTAATGGTAAAAGAACAGTTTATTAGTGCTGGGTGCAAGCAGGGACTCCGGAATGATTTACTATGGCAGTAATAACTAAAACACTTGGATGGGTTAACTGCAGAAGTTGAAATATATACAAAGGACAGCACTCCACTGATTGAGAAATGTTATTGCCACATGAACGTTTTGGGTAAGACTCTTCCCAAGTGTGGAACAGGCAACAAATCACACACTTATCAGTAATCAGAGTAACGCAGCAGTCCGTTCTAACCAATACAGTTTTTTTTTAAACTATTCAAACATTACTTTTTTGTTTTATCACATATTATATATAAAATGGGTTTGTTTTTTTCAAAGAGGACATTACAAAAAACAAGTTAATATAATCTCTTCATTAAGTCTCTTTGGCTCTCAAGTATTTAAATAATGAATACAAAAGAATTCCCTTTTTATGGGGATTTTGTCTCTTTTCCCACCTCTAGGTATATCTAAAATATCTAAGGTCAGATATGGTATGATTAAAACTATTAAAATGTCTAGCTACTGCTGGTTTACAATTGTGATTATGAATTGAGCATTTGTGTTCACAAATTGTTTTTAATTCATGTTTCGTTTTTACAACATAATACAGATTGCAGAGGCATTTTAATAAATATACTACAAGTTTAGTGTTGTATGAAATTCTACCTCTAACCTTTACAACATTTCCAGTTATAGGATGTAAAACATGACTTTCTCTAATCAGA
Organism: Neosilurus hyrtlii; assembly: GCA_028564935.1. Taxonomy (NCBI): domain Eukaryota; kingdom Metazoa; phylum Chordata; class Actinopteri; order Siluriformes; family Plotosidae; genus Neosilurus; species Neosilurus hyrtlii. Next base: position 7,217 of record JAOUQZ010050767.1, read on the forward strand.
TGCAGACATTGAACACTGTTAAAACAAGGAAAATTACCATTGGAGACACTGGATAGAAAATGAGAAGATTTTCTTTTTAAATCTGATCTCAGTAGATAATCTCTAAAACTGAGCTGTCTTTTTACAAAAAATCTTTGTGGCTCTTGAAAAACTTTGCCAGTTGCTGGAATTTATGTCCACACCATTGAAACAGAGTTACCAGAAACAACTTTTTCTTTTGGTTGAAATAATCTGCGAATAAAATTGTTTCAGTATTGAGAAAAATGAAATATTTTCAAAATCACGATTCAATGTCAACTTAGATACTCATGAAATTTGTTTAAGTCCTCTATACTGTCACTTCAAACAAAAAAAACATTTGTCGATGTACCACCAATACATTTTAATAATTGTCAAAAAAAGATTGTTATAAATGAAATCTTCTTTGAACTTGCACATAAATATGTTTGCTTAGTTTGATGCTACAGGAGACCCCATAAACCATACCTTTGTGCTGCAAATAAAGGCGATCCTGAAACCTAAAATAATTTAGTTAAAACTATTTCAGTCAAGGATAACAATAACTCCACTGGAAGATGTAAGTCAGACCTCTGATTTAAAAAATAATAAAGCCTTTAAATAGTCCTCATGAGTTATACTTGGATATAGGCTGGACACATCCATTGTACAAAGTATAACTGTGGAGATAACCTCATTGTCATTCAGGGCAATAATCGTACCAAAGGTTTAATGGTAATATCAGTGAAATGCGAAATGGGTTATATACTATAGGCCTTCCTGGTGGATTTCTCAAATTTTTGTGTATCTCTGGCAAAGTGTACAACACAAGTGGTCTGCTTCATTGGACAGTTAAATGCAGAAATCAAAATTTCCTTGCAGAATTAATACACTATGAAAAATGTTTTAATTAAAAAACAAAATTTGAATCACAAATCAGGTACAGGTTAATGAAAATCAGACTTTATTTTTAGGTTATATTTCCCAGTATATGACCTTCTCTTAGCTTACTAACCTTGACTTTGACACTGCCCTTTACGATGCTCTAGACCTTTGCCTGTTATTTTGACATCTGACCTGGCCCTGCCTGCACTGATTTTGTTTCAATACTTTAGATAGTTACACACTAGTTTGTCATTGAACTGTAATTCTGCCAGTTGAGACACCGTCTAGCAATTTATATTTGTTTGCCAAAACTATTTCAATGAGCTGTTTCATCAGTAAATGCATATCCTTGATCTTCAACCTGATGTGCTGTGGCATGAAGATACAAATATATAAACATACACTATATCTGGTGGTTCTTCTATATGGCTGCAATTCTCGAAAGTAAATACCATGCATAAACTCCAGTGCTTAGCTTCCCTGAAATTAAAAGATGTAACAAGCACTTATCCTTTGGTTGCCTGCCCTCACACTTTAATATGATGTGCCACATGAATAAGTATGTACTTTAGTTACTGTAGCTGAGTTGGTGGTCCTTCAGTGGTGACCATTTATTCATTAGCACACTGCTTAAAGAATGTGGCTGTTAGGGTTTTACAAAGGGAGAAGGATCCACAAGCAGACAGAAGTGGTGGAGAGTACAATGTTTAATAGATAGACAGACAGTCCAAAACAGCAGGCAAACTTGTGGCTAAAAAACAGGCAATGGTCAGAGATATCCAAGAACCCAAAAATGAGTAGGAGGCAGTGGTATCCAAAAATCAGGCAAGGTCAGAAACCACTAGGCAACAGATTTACAAACACTTGAAAGGCACAGGAGAAAACTCTGGCACAATCTGGCAATGCTAGTGGGAAATGCTGAGCTCATATGTGACCCAGTCTGGCAAAATGAATTACAGTGACCAAAAATTCAAAATTGAGTTAGCCGTACCATTTTAGAGCTTAGAGTCTCCTCTTTTAAATGATATGGCTAACTCAATTTAGAATTTTTGGTCACTGTGACTCATTTTGCCAGTCTGGGTCACATATAGACAGACAAGTAAGGCAGGCAACAAAACACAGGTGAGTACAATAATGAGTCTGTGGAAAGCCAAAGGGGACAAACAAGCACATGATATCAGACAACAAAAAACTAACTAGCTGAAGTACTAACAGTGGCAGTGTGGCCCCAGGTACTTTTAAATATGTGCTTACCAAGTACAGCCCAGTGCTTATTTGGGATGCATTCGATCCCATTCTTACTCCAACTTAAAATTATCCACATTACCCATGATAAATGTTAATACCTGGGGCCTCATGTACAAAGAGTGCATACGCACAAAAATGTGGTGAATGTCCTTTCCCACAGCAAAGTTCATATGTATCAAGAGTGAAATGACCGTGGAAATGTGCGGTGCCTCACGCCAACTTCATGCCTGTTTCGGCAGCTGTTGGTCCTTTGGCGACACTTAGAGGTGATGCTGGAAAACTGTTTATAACGTGAAAATTAGCAGCGAGACACGGTTTTCTTAATGTAATTGGGGCAGTTGACTGCACGCACATTGCTATAAAAGCGCCATTACAGGATGAATTTATGTCATCAGGAAGCATTTTCATTCGATCAATGTACAGATCATATGTGTCAAATGCATTTAACTAACATTGTGGTGAGGTTTCCTGGTTCACAGCACGATTCATACATACTGAGTAACAGCATGGTTGGGAACTACAATCTGGCACTGTGTGCGATGGGTGGTTGATTTCAACCATATCAAAGAGGCAAGGACACACTTATTCACCAATGCATTTATTGAGTCACTGATATTTGTGAGAACGCCTATCAGCTGATCCAGGCAGTCATTTATGCCACTGATTGCTCTCACTATTTTCTCTTGTGACCTCAGCACAGACAGGTGAGGACACAGCCAGTCGGGCGGGCATCAGCAGCTGGTGGTTGGGGCGCACTGATGCCAGAGACGCCAGGGATGTGTAGAAATCCCCAGAGTCTGTGGCACATGGCTGTGACTGCATGTCATCCGTCTCATTATCTGTTTAAAAAAAATAAATCGTACTTAAACATGAGTCAGCCTTGGATATCCTCTTTCTTGTCTATATTAGTCAAATATTTGTCAAACCAAATAGCATGCACACAGCATGTTACAAGGCTGTGAGCAGGCTATTCACCTGTGTGAGTTACAAATATGGACATATTTACCTTGGGGGTAATCGGAGTCCCTCACATGCGCCCCCACCACCCCTGAGAGAGCAGTGTCACCTATGATTGCGGCGACTCTCTGCTCAAACGGGGTGAGATCCTCCTCTCCTGTCCCCCCGCCTGATTGGGCCAGACTTTGGCGGTGGGCAGCCATCCTCCACTTAACAGCCGCCTTTAAGTCTGACCACTTCTTTTTTAACTCTGCGTGTGTACGCCTTTCTGACCCCACAGCATTGACGGCCTCACACATACTCTCCTACTCAGACCTCGTGCGTTTGTTGTTAATGCCGGAGGACAGCGTGCCAAACAGTACATTTTTGCGCACCTCTAATTCACATTCTGTGAAATTTCACTTTTTTCCAATCTTACTCATATTGTAAGGGTTTCCTGATCTTGCAAAGAGGGAAATAATATTAAATATTATTTACATGTTTAAATGAAGGCGTGGACAGGGAGGGGTCGGGTACGCCTAGATGTGTACTCAATTCCACGTCGATTTGGATGTTCAAAGGAAATGTGCTTGGATTCATGTGTATGCACAGATTCATACATCTGGATTTTTTTTTGCATACGACATTTTCTGGATTTAAGGGTACACCATTTTTCAGTATGACTTCCTCGTGAGTCTTTGTACATGAGGCCCCAGGTGTGAATGGGGCTTTAGTCTGAAAAAAATAAAAATAAAAAAATGGTATGGATGTGTACTAGTAATCACTTTAGATATTTACCTAATGTTTTCTTGAGTCTTTTACTTCTTACTAAAGTGTTTTGTCAAATCATTTACCAGCTCATCCTTACTTCTAGTGCACTTGCCACAATTCTGTCTTGTTCTACATAAGCTGAAATTTGACCACCATTGTATCGGAAATATCTCCCATTTCAAGGTTAAATCAGCTCAGGGCAGATGGGCATCAGGGAAGAATGGCAAAGTGGATGCACTATGTTGGTGTTGGTGTGTGTGTGTGTGTGTGTGTGTGTGTGTGTGTGTGTGTGTGTGTATGAATTGGAGAAGAAGCAGAAGACATCCTGATCAATATAAATCTATTTTCAGCCTGTTATGCAAATATATGTGCAGCAGTCCCAAGCTTAACTGCATGTATAACTTTCTGATTAAAATTTATAAAACATAACTTAAAAGGAATTATTTTAAAAGTCCTATCATTATTATTTTAGATTTTTAATGATTTTTATGATTTTTAACCTCTTTTTAAATTTTAATTTGCATTTTATTAATTTCATTTTTTTTAACCTACAAAAATGAACCTCACACCCACATGCACAAATTGTATGACAAAATGTACACAGGCTGTTATTGTTATCTGTACTTCACCTCACAAAAAGCACCTTGAAGAATACAGTCATAAGCCTTCTCCAGATCCACAAAGCATGAGTGGACTGGTTGGGCAAACCTTCATGCCCCCTTTAGAAACATTGCAAGCGTATAGAGCTGGTACAATGTTCCTTGAACAGGATATAAACTACATTGTTTTTCATGTATCTGAGGTTTGACTAATGAGCAGACTCTCCTCTCCAGTACTCTGGCATAGACCTTCCAAGGAACACACAGGTCAACCCAATAACATTCAGTGCCTTACGATACTTGGCAAGGTCTGCTTGCTCCTTGGAATGCATTTGTGTGGAATTGAGGAGATCCTTGAAGTACTCCTCCCACTGTTTGATTACTTTCTCAGTCGCACCATCCATTCCATCCAAGCAACCCCATAAACCTTGTGTATAGCTCTTTCCATTCTTGAGACACTGGACAGTTTGCCAGAATATCCTCATGGCCAAAAGAAGGCCTTATTCAATGGCCTCACTGAACTTCTTCCAAGACCAAGTTTTTGCCTTTGAGACTGCCCAAACTGCATACTGCTTGGTACAAAATTGATTGGGGTACTAGTGTCACGTGCACTGACAGACACCCTTATGCTCGAGCACGGTGATAGTTATGGCCAAACTTTGCAGAGGAGTCCAATAACTGAACAGTACTTATGGTCAGATGGGACAGGCTGTTCCTCCCAAGTATGCACCCCAGAACATGCGTCAGATCATGTCATTGCCTATATGTGCATTCAAGTCCTCAGAAGGGACACTTTCCTGCACCTGTACTAAGTACTCCAAAAAGGGTGGGCACCCTGCAGTTTTGTGCATAAGCTCCTAAAAGCCTCTTGTTCACTGGAGTGGAAGAAAACCAGAGAGTTAAAAGTAAGCCCACACCAGTTGCCTTACAATTGTAATTATTTTCAACAGTCCTTTTGATAGTCAGAGGGCCCAGGTCGACCAGAGTGTGATTCTGTTGTTTTGTGCAAACTGTCCCTGGCTAAGTCTTTCCTCAGATTGACCCACACTATGCAGTTTTTGAAAATCAGACAACTCATTTGCTCCGGGGCACATAAGTGCAGACCCGGCCACTGGGCAATCACCTATGGGCCCGTTCCCCAGGCCTGGCTCCAAGGCAGGTCCCTGGTGTCCCTCCAGGTTCTTGATTTTTTTCATTTTATCATCAGGGGCCAAAGAACTGCATCTATTGTATGTTATTATTATTGGTATATTACAGAGGGCACTTCTGGGAAACACTAAATTATTTGGGTTTTGGGATTGGGACTTCTTTTATTTAAACTAATTGTTCAATTATGACAGTATAAAATATTAGCCACATAAAATTAAATAAAAAATAATTATTTACCTTGTAAGCGCTTGAGCATGTGTGGTTACGAGCAATGCTTGATTGCATAGAAAAAACAGATTACACACATGCAAGAATAAACAGAACCTAGGTTCATCTGGGATAATAATAATAATAATAATTTTTTCTATTCTGTATTAATTTCTACAACCATCATCATGTTCCGTGCCTATGGTGCTCCACTTATGTTCCCCTGTGACCTGACTATGATCTAGACCTGTGCTTATTTTGTCCAGCAAATATATCAATGTATCATATGATTCTACCCATAAACACAGGGCCAATAAAAATAGTTTACTCAAATATTCCTGATTTACACTAGTACAACTATAGTTCACCTGTGTGTATTCTGATATACCATTCTTTACTGTAACATCAGTTTTTGGAAGCTTGCTTTTACTGTTGCTCCCTCTCTAATCTGCAATTCTGCCATTGGCAGGTGGACAGTTTTAACCCAGAATATCATGGTCATTGCAAAATGAGACTAACAACAAAACTTTGGCTGTTTTATTTATTAAGTTTGGCTCTGATATAGGCCACTGATATAAGGTCTGCATGATGACAGAAGGGTAGAGAGACATTATAAAAAAAAAGATTAATGCCTCAACTTTCTCATTTGTCCTCTTGTCTTATCTTGTTTTTTGTTGGTGACAGTTTAACCAGGTGGGTTCGCCTGGCCCTCTTTAGTGGCAGCTCTCTGGCAAATCGATTTCACTGTGCTCTGGTCACAGACCATTACCTTCATTCCTCTCATATGCCTTCAGGGAGGCATTCTCATTCCCTGCCATTTGCACATCTGTGAGTGCTAGTTTGAAATCCCCTGTAGAGAACTAGGAAAAATCTGAATTACAGGTGGACTTAACTGAAAATATTCCTCAAGACAGAATTACATTATCAAGAGTTTTTCCCTTTCATTGATATTTTGACTTATTCATAAATTATGGTCATTTCATAAGAAATCAAATGGTGTTTTCTCATGTCACTGCAGGTTTCAAGTTTATTTTTCGGGCTACATTTATTTTGGAGGGCATTTTTGGCATGCAGTATTAGGGTACAGGTTAGTAATGCAGCATTCAATACAGTGTAGGGGGTTGTAGAAAAATTTACATTGATTTAAATTCGTCCTTAAATTACTTTTACTATGTAAAGCTGTTTTGTGACAATGTCAATTGTAAAAAAGAGCTATACAAATAAAACTGAATTGAATACAGATTATATAAATTTTGATTTACATGCATGTATACATTTACAGCATTTGGCAGACGCTCTTATCCAGAGTGACTTACAATTATCATTTTTATAGAACTGAGCAATTGAGGGTTAAGGGCCTTGCTCAAGGGCCCAACAATGGTAACAGAACTGCTGCACTTCAGATCAGCAACCCATCACCTTAACCACTAAGCCACCATTGCCCTGAAATGTAAAACATAAATAAATGTATATTGATTTTTTTTTGTCCTGCGTCAACCACCCCATGGAGAGCTGCCAGTATGAGCTCCTTTGTATTTTTGATGTTTAACTGGGGCAGTGGTGGCGGCCTGGGGGTTAAGGTGCTGGCTTACTTATCCGAAGGCCAGGGGTTCAAGCCCCACTATCACTGAGTTAACTGGGTTATCAAAGGCCAGTTGTTTCTGATGGCCTGGTGTACTCTGCCCTCATCCAGAGCCATCCTTTCAGGCTGCAGACTAAGTTTGTGTGGTTAGGGCCATTGTTTTGCAACATTGCCCACTTTAAGCACCTGTTGATTTAAAGAGAACATTCAGTCCTTTCAAGTTGAAGTTTAGCAACATGGCACATCTTGTCTTGGCAATCTTTTCTTAGGGTTGTTATGTTGAAAGGTGAAATTCGTCTTCATCTTTAGCTTTTTAGCAGAGGCCTGACGGATTTGTGCCAAAGTTGACTGTTCATAATTTCCTACCTCTTGACTAAAGCCCCAGTTTCAGCTGCAGGAAAACAATAAGTTCCCTTTGATGCTTTGCATGCTCATTGGAGACCATTTTCTTGCTGTAAGATACAAGTATGTCCGGAAACTTTTACTAGAACAGCTGAACTCACTTATTTGCCGAACAGCTTTATCCTTCTATTAGGGTTGCATGGAGGCAGGAGCCTACCTCAGCCGACACTGGGTGAAGGCGGGGTACACCCTGAACAACTCTCCAGACCATCGCAGGGCACCACACAACCATTCTCACTCACATTCACACCTAGGAGCACCACTGTGCCACCAACAGCTGAACTTTAGTGGAGTTAATTAAAGTCAATTTAATTGATGCCAGGTGTATAATGATCACTATTTACCAGGAGTATGAATGTGACTGGTTACTTCTGAACACAGTCTCACCCCCAATTATATGAGGGTGGGCAAGCAGATGCAATAACATTTTTATCTTTTTATTTTTACTCCAAAAAAATTTCACTGTGTTTGTCCTGTACTAATTATAGGATACATTAAAAGGTGGAAAACATTTTTAAATAATTTATCCTGGTCTTATTTTTAAAATAAAAAAGCTTGCATTTTTACCAGTGTGTAATATTTCTATATCCATTGTATATGTGCTAAATATGTATGACTATATGTCCTCAATATACAACACCAATTCCAAAAAAGTGGGGCGCTTTGTAAAATGTAAATTAAAGAAAAGGATGCAGTGATTTGCAAATCTCATAAACTCTTTTTTTCTAAAGAGCACATACGAAACATATCAAATTTGAAAGTGAGACATTTTATTATTTCTCAAAAAATTATTAGCTCATTTTGAATTGGCTGGGAGTGATAAAGGTGTGACAGGTCAACAAAAGGATGGAAAAGCAAGAGGTACTAAAAAGAAACAACTAATTTGGTTGGCAACAGGTCAGTAACATGACATGAGCATTTGGGCAGAGGTTCACCAATTTGCAAAAAATGTGTCTACAAATTGTGCAATGTACCTCCAGCTGATTTTCAGTACTATTTACTTTTCTAGGCGTTCGTTGCCCAACTTTATTGAGACTTGTTGCATCCATCAAATTCAAAATGAGAGAATATTTTTCATGAAATTGTAAAATTCTTTTAACATTTGATTTGTTTTATGTTCTATTGTGAACATAATATGAATTTAGGAGATTTGCATTTTCATTTTGCTCTCATTTACATTTTATGCAACATCCGAAGTTTTGTAGAATTGGGGCTGTGAGTCAAGTGTCAGGCAGTGATGTGTAATACTGCACTTTGCTTTCAGTATTCATTATCACACTGAAAGAATGAGCTTAGGTTCAGGGATAGATTTGAGAGTTCTACTAGATTTAGCTTCTACTCTGTTTGCCAGTGTTAAGCTTTTTTGTCTCATCAGATTTCTCTCATGACAGAAATTGTGAGCATTTATTAAATACAAAAGTGAGAACTAATTTTTATTCAGTTTGTGTGTGCTCTTGTCTATGCCTTGGTGGGATCTATAAGCAGTGCTAGTGCCTCATCAGTACATTTTCAGTCACTGACTGTAATGCAACTCACACAGGGAGAACAAGCGTGAAATTAATTGTTCTGCTTCATTTTTACATGATGTTCTTTTATTTATTTTTTTTTAACGGTGATTCGTTGCTGTGAACATTGCAGTGAAAAAAAAAAAAACAGCTAAATTGTGCTTGTACTAATGTTCAAACATGATTTTGCCTTTCCTGAAAATTACATTGTTGATAGAATTTAGAAGGACATATTTCAGATCTGTCTGTCGTTTTTGGTTGGAAAAAATATATATTTTTTGATTTTCTTTTAGATAAGATAAAATTTATTTTAATTATTTTTTCCTCTTATGGATCAAAAAACTTCACATCTTATTCTTATATAAAGATCATAAAGCCTGACAACTCAAACAAAGGATTAGGATACAACAGCCATTGCAACAATACTGAAAAACACCTAGGAAAGACACAAGGAAGAAACCTGAAAGGAAACTCATCCTCTTCTGGGTGACACCTGATAGTGGAATTATAAGTCCTCACACTTCTACAATTGAATGCTTTAATGTTTCTCATCTGCTGAACCACTCCTAGGGCATGTTATCTGCTGAACCACTATTAGAGACTGGAGCCTATCTAAACCGACAAGGCAGGTTAAATACTGAACAAGGCAACCATTGCAGGGCAACACACACATACGCAACCATTTACACTCACACCTAAGGGCATTTGGAATAGCTAGTTAGCCTAATTTGCATGTCTTTGGACTGTAGGAAGAAACCACAATATCCAGAGGAAACCAATGCAAGCATGGTGAGTACATGCACACATGCATGCACACTCCACACAAACATCTGAGCCAAGGGACTCGAACCTAGGACCGTCTTGATATGAGGCAAACGTGGAAATGGATGTTACTAAGGATGATCAGAATGAGCAAATCATTACAGTATCAGTTCTGTGTGTATCAAGTCTAGAGAGTCTACCAAAGAAAGACATGGATCACTGGCATAAACTATTTCTGGGAAGTGCATATCTTACAAAGCAATATGATGTGCTGTACATCATGCAAATGCAGAATCATGGGAAGAGGGTGCCATTATGGCAAACTCTAGGTTCCTCACACAGTCCAAAGACATCTACATTGGACTAACTGGCTGTTCCAAATTGTCCCTTGTTGTGAGGGTGAGTATGAATGGTTGTGTGTGTGTGTGCATGTGTGTAAGTGTGTGTGTGTGTGTGTGTGTGTGTGTGTGTGTGTGTGTGTGTGTGTGTGTGTGTGTGTGAGAATGTTGGCACAGTTATGGCACTCTGCCTTCAGCTCCATCCTTCCTGCGACCTAATGAAGATTAAGGGCTTGGCAAGTGAGTGAGAGTAAATACTGGAAAAGATGTTTATAGAACTACGACTACCATCAGCCCCTGCACACCACTTAATCGTTAAGCTCACATCACATGACTTTTTGCTTTTTCATTCCTTTATATCTCATCTGTCTTTAAACTTTATCACTGAAGCAAAAATATTTTTTACACCACATGGTGTATGAGTTTTGTTGTGGCAAAAAGTGTCAAGTTCGCAATGCAAGAGATACAAATTTTTTTTTCAGGTGTTTATTTTACCTTTAGGAAAAGAAAACCATATAATCAATCACTCAGAAGAAATTGTTCATTGTCATTCCAAAGATATTACAATTTCTGTATTCATATTCATATTCATGTTGATGCCGTTAATGATCAATAATTAATTCCAGTACGTGATAGGGAGGTCCAGCAATTTGCATAATATTTATGGAGGATCAAATATATAACTTTATGACATATCAGACCTGTAGGCCATAGGCCTTCCTCAGTTCATGGGTCCAAAACACACAGCGCCCCCAGTGGCACCTGATACCCTGATTTCCTCCACTTCAGTATCACTTGTGTTCCTCAGAACAGAGGTGTGAGGTTTAGGCCCAAAGCTCTGTTTTCTATTTACTAATCTTTACTCTAAAGATAAAGGAAAAATTTTGTTAATAGAAACTGAGTTAAAAAGTAAATAATGTTTTTTTTTCTCTAAGTAAAAAGAAAAAAAAATTAAATGATTATTTTCAATTATTTGGAAATAGTATTTTATAAACTATTATATAAATGCATGGTAAAAAGAACAACGATGTCAAAATGTTTCTTTACAGTCACCTGGTTTATTTTGGTCATAGTTGCAATTGGCCAAAGTTCTAAAATAACCATTGAAAAAATGTTATACTCAAGGATTCACCTGGACCTGAAATTCTATCCATAAAAATTATGAACAGAACCGGTGACAAAGGGCAGCCTTGGCTGAGTCCAACCCCCACTGGAAACAAATTTGACATGTTGTTACCAATGCGGACCAAGCTCTGGCTCCAGCAATACAGAGACTGAACGGCCCGTAGCAACGGGTCCGTTATTCCATATTCCCGGAGCACACCCCACAAGATAGTCCGAAGGACACGGTCGAAAGCCTTCTCCAAGTCCACAAAGCACATGTGGACTGGTTGGGCAAACTCCCATGCCCCCCTCCTGGATCCTGCAGAGTGTGTAGAGCTGGGCAAGAGTGCTGCGGCCAGGACGAAAACCACATTGTTCCTCCTGAATCCGAGGTTCAACTATTGGCCGGATCCTCCTCTCCAGTACTTCTGAATAGACTTTCCTGGGTAGGCTGAGGAATGTGATTCCACGATAGTTGGAACACACCCTCCGGTCCCCTTTCTTAAAAAGGGGAACTACTACCCCGGTTTGCCAATCCAGAGGTACGGTTTCCGATAACCATGCGATGTTGTAGAGATTTGTCAACCAAGAGAGTCCTACCACATCCAGAGCCTTGAGGTATTCAGAGCGGATCTCATCCACCCCCGGATCCCGGCCACCGAGGAGCTTTTTAACTACCTCGGTGACCTCAGCGCCAGTGATAGACAGACCCCCCTCTGAACCCCCAGGCTCTTCCTCTTCCACAGAGGGCGTGTTGGTGGGATTGAGGAGGTCCTCGAAGTATTCCTTCCACCTCTCGACAACATCCCCAGTTGAGGTGATCAACTCTCCACTTCCACTGTAAACAGTGTTTGTGGAGTACTGCTTCCCTCTCCTGAGGCGCCGGATGGTGGTCCATAACCTTTTTGAGGCCAACCAATAGTCTTTTTCCAGGCCCCCACCAAACTCCTCCCACACCTGAGATTTTGCATTGGCGACAGCCCGGGCTGCAGCACGTTTGGCCTGTTGGTACCCATCTGCTGCCTCAGGAGTCCCACAGGCCAAAAGGACCTGATAGGCCTCCTTTTTCAGCTTGACAGCTCCCCTCACCGCAGGTGTACACCCCCTGGTTCGGGGGTTGCCTCCACGACAGGCACCGATGACCTTCTGGCCACAGCTCTGGGCTGCCGTCTCAAAAATGAAGTCATGGAACATGGCCTATTCAGACTCTATGTCCCCGGCCTCCATTGGGATGTGGCGGTAGCTCTGCCAGAGGTGGGAGTTGAAGGCCCTTCTGACAGGAGACTCCGCCAAACGTTCCCAGGAGACCCTAACTACACGTTTGTGGAAGGCTCCATGGGCAGAAGCTCAACCACCAGGCGCTCGCCTTCGAGCCCCTCCCCCAGGCCTGGCTCCTGGAAAGGGAAACTGTGTCCTTGATATAAATTTGCTCATAGAGGTCTTGTGAACTGCACTTAGCCTGGACCTTCAACTAGAACCTGTTTGCCTTGGGTGACTCTACCAAGGGCATAATGCCCCCGACAACATAGCTCCCAGGATCATTAGGACATGCAAACTCCTCCACCACGATAAGGTGGCGATTTGAGGAGGGGGGTCTACATAAGATGACAAGAGAAAATATTGTGGAGTAAGCCACCAAATCACATATGTTCGGTTGCCATGTGTTTAATTTAAATCAGACAAGACTGCAGATTCTTTGATTTCACTGTAAAATCTAATTAGTTAAACTTGCTTCAAATGCATACCTTCTGATTATCTTTAAAAAAAAAAAAAACCTAAACGGTAACGTTGCATTGGAACTGTATGTGGTACTAACCCATAAATTAGCATTTTTTAGTACAGCATACAGTTTTTATTGGGAAAAAAACCCTAAAAAATACAAAACTTTTAATAATATTTATATCATTATTTTGATTACTATTATCATCATTATTATTATATTTAGAATTTATATATATATAGTCCACCTCTGAATGGCTGAAGAAAAACTTTGGAGACTTTGGAGTGGTCTAGTCAAAGTCTTGACCTGAATCCAATTGAGGCGGTTCATGCTTAAAAACCCTCCAATGTGGCTGAATTACAACAATTCTGCAAAGATGAATGGGCCATGCAAACGTGCAAAAAAAAAGAAATCAGGAAGGGGGCAAACACTTTTTCACACCACTGAATATTAATTTGGTCAGATTCAGTGGTTTGATCAGTCTCAAAAATTACAATTACATATCTACTGTTTCAAAAGACACAACATTCTCTACTTATTCGAAAGTTGCTTTGGTGGTTTTCTCACTGAAAGCTAAGCTAGGACCACTATACTGTTAAGATTATAAAATCCAGTGTCATCTTGACCATCTCAGTTTAAGCAGCTTGAATAATTTTGTGAATTCTTGCCCTGCTTTTAGCTATTAGTGTTTTTTAATAGGTGATTACAAAATTATGGAATTTTTATCACAGTTTGTTGCCAACAGTTACTGGCTTTTACCAAGAACCCTGTGCCCAGTCAGAGCTGCAGATTATCAGGGTAGAGTTGCCATGGCAACTTGTTATGATAATGTTTAAAGTGGTGCTGTGAGCAATAGTAGCAAGTTTATGCTGTCTTTAGATGATCCGCCAAATTTAGTGTCAGTATTGCTAAAGCATTGCTAAAATTGCTGTGCTCACTTCTGTTTTGGCTGGGGTTTTTTGTTTTTTGTTTTTTTTTTGCTTTGATTGGTAGTAAGTGATACCTTTCATCTGATTCATCTGATACCTTTTTTTAAATCTTGCCCTGGACATCTTTTTTGGGAGGTTTTTTCATGTATATCATACACTTTCACAAGAATCATAAGACTATTTAATGAGTGCTAAACAAACCTCACCAGACAAAAAGCTATGGCACGTGATAAAGCGCTCACTGCATATGCATGGCTAGAAATGGTGAATTGAGTTTAATGTTTAAAAATGTTAAAGGTGCATGCAGACTACTCTTTATCACCTAAGCATTCAAACTGGAATATACAAATAAAAAGAGATTACTGGCTTTAAGGCTTTAATCTCTGGGAAAAACTACGACTGGTAAAGTTCACCAGGTTTTGCTATGGATAATATGATAATTGACCATACTATTCCAATACTTTTGGAGGGGTATGTCTATCTAAATAATTTAATGCGGAATAACTAATAGTAAGGACACTTAACACTTAGTATTATATTAGCAAATTAAAGTAGCAAATTAAAAAAATCTTTCTGCCTAATGAATCCCTGTGCTTAATTGGAATAATATTAAGTGTAGGTGCAGGCATAGCTACTTACCTATTAATGTCCTCACAAAAAAAATGAAAAACAAAAAATAACGTTTTACTAAAATAAACAATATTATAAATTTTAAAATATTTTAATTGTATTTAGTTTATTTAAGCTTAAATAAATGTGCATACAGTTTCTAATATGGCTTTAGGAGCATGTCCTAATGGGACAGAGAGGATTAGCCTCTGATTCCCATGTGTCATGATGCATGAATATGACCAGCATATTGGGAGCATTTCAAAAAATACCCCCTCCAAGCAAACAGGTGTGGCCCTCATTCTCCTCTGAGGTTGTGTATGAGCTATAGGCTGCATCTGACCCGGTGTAAGTGGATCTGCAAGGGTGTTTTTGGGACGATATGGAGGCTAAGGGAAAGTACAAACATGGAAAGGGATTTATTTCTGGCTCCAGGTTAGAGCTCTGCATAAAATCTTTCATGCTTTTCCTCATTCTCCTTTCACCTCTCTCTCTCTCTCTCTCTCTCTCTCTCTCTCTCTCTCTCTCTCTCTCTATCCCCCAACTCTCTCTACCCCCCCCCTCTCTACCCCCTCCCTCTTTCTCTATGCAACATCTGGTGACAATCCAAGATCAAAGAACCTGTCTTTAATAGTCCATTATCAAGTGTTTTTACTGCTGTGTTCTCATTCAAGCAGCATTTTAATTAAGGAGTTAATTGTTCCCAGATGTAGAGATGTTCAAGACTGGGTCAAGTGTTTTTGTTTGTGTGCCATCACTTTTATTGACTTTCTGTTTGAGCGTATAAACGAAGGGGACTTTAAAGCTGTTTGGCACTCATTCAATTTGTGCACAGTGCATGTGAACAGTGCGAAAAGTTGAGTTTAAGAAATAATGACTGCCACTTCCTCGAGCTGTTCCTTTTATTATTCATCTGGACTATATTTCACAAAGGTGTGGATGGAAGACTGTAAGATCAGATGAATGGACACAAGCTATCAAACAAAACTGAGCTGAATTTTTGCACCAGTGACATAAAATCACCCAAGAGCAACATGAACGACTTGTGAAGGGGACGCAAAGACGCCTGAAAGCTGTGATTAAAATGTCATAATTATTTCAGCAAATATTGATTTTTGAACTCATCCAAAGTTTAAACAATAGTAATGTGTTTTTTTTTTTTATTAAATATGAGTTGATTTCTATACATTCCATTCTGTGCACACACACAACCATCCCTAATCACACTCATTCCTATGGGCAGTTTGGAGCCAGTTAGTCGACAGAACATGCAAATTTTATACAGAAATGCCAGAGCATAGGACTTGAACCCAGGGCCTTCTTGCTGTGAGGCAGACGTGCTAACCACTATGCCAATGTGCCACCATTTTGAAAAGAGCTTTTTGCATCTTTTTGTTATTTTTCACCAGTTGTCATTCTGTGTGTTTAAATGCTCTCGGTGATGATGATAATTGTTTAGGGGAAAACAATTGGGGAAATGGAGTGTTTTTGAAATAAAAATACAATAAAATAATAATAATTATTCATTCATTCATTTTCTGAACCGCTTAATCCTAATTAGAGTTGCGGGGAGGCTGGTGCCCATCTCAGCCGACTCTGGGCGAGGGCGGGGTACACCCTGGACAGCTCGCCAGGCCAT
>JAOUQZ010050845.1:0-23567 GCA_028564935.1 Neosilurus hyrtlii
TCAAAATAAAATATTATACATACAACACCTCAAAATAAAATATTATACATACAACACCTCAAAATAAAATATTATACATACAACACTTCAAAATAAAACATCATACATACAACACTTCAAAATAAAATATCATACATACAACACTTCAAAATAAAACATCATACATACAACACTTCAAAATAAAATATTATACATACAACACCTCAAAATAAAATATTATACATACAACACCTCAAAATAAAATATCATACATACAACACTTCAAAATAAAATATCATACATACAACACTTCAAAATAAAACATCATACATACAACACTTCAAAATAAAACATCATACATACAACACTTCAAAATAAAATATCATACATACAACACCTCAAAATAAAACATTACACATACAACACCTCAAAATAAAACATTACACATACAACAATTCAAAATAAAATATTTTATATATTACAGTAATATATTACAATATGTAGTGAAATGCTTGTTACGACTAAGGATGTGAATCTTAACAACAATTCAAACTGATGTTTGATTCGTAGCCCTTACAAACAAAGGGAGCTGATTTCACGAGTAACTACATTCTTCTATAAGCTATGGAACGACTCTTCATTAAGAAAGAAAAAAATTATATCACTACACAGCTGGTTCGGTAGATGTAATGATCCGCTTTGCTGGTTCAGAGTCGGTTGGGAGTTTAGTAAAGTGATGGAGTGTGTGTTGGTCAGGAGTTGGTCGTGCTGCTGCTCCGGTTCTTTTAGCTCCGGGTGATGGTGTAAAATGTGGGATCGGGGATTTGAAGTGTTCCTGAAATACTTTCATTTTGCACACCGTATATGTCATGTCAAGCTCCTTCTAATGTAAAATCCGAAGTGCAGAGGTCCTTCGTTATCTTCCGGGCCTTGGTCCAGCACCGCTTGCTGTATATTTTTTGAAATCTTTGAAATCTCTTAAAGTTCAACCACATCATGATTTTAAATCCAGACTGGTTTTCAGACGGCTGGCCTGTCGACTGCCTCTCCCTGTGGAGAACAATGAGACACGACCCCGTGTGGACCTGGTGGTGTTTATAGTGAACCTCCTGTCTGATCGCAGGTACCCCCTCTCACTCTCTTCTCTCAGACGTGTTTGTGTCTGATGGTTCTGGTTGTACAGCTGTAGTAGGACCTGAACATTGATGTATGTAGTTCATCGTTATAAGCCTTTCTGTCCTTCTTTGTGTGTGTAGTGTTCAGGTGATGGAGGATTCCCTCAGTCACCTGAGTATCGATTACTTCCTCGGGAAGGTGTGCTTCATGGTCACTGATGGTAGGTGATGTAAGAGAATTACCTGCATGTTTAGGATAGGATAACATTTATACCTGTATGTGATCACCTTCTGTCAGAGTCAGTGTGTGTGTGTGTGTGTTTACGTAGCGCGGTGTGGTGCTCTGGCTGAGAAGAGTTTGGTCAGTGTAAAGAAACTCGCTGCTTCTCACCACTGTCCTGTAATCTGCGCTGAACACCAGGTACACCACATCATCATCATCATCAGGAACACTGCTTAACTCCATCTCTCTCTCTCTCTCTCTCTCTCTCTCTCTCCCCCCCTCTCTCTCTCTCTGTCTATCCCCCTGTCTGTTTGTTCGTCTTTCTGTCTTTCTGTCTCTCTCCCCCTGTATCTCTCTGTCCCCTTTTCTCTCTCTCTGTCTGTCTCTCTCTCTCTCTCTCTCTCTCTCTCTCTCTCTCTCTCTCTCTCTCTCTCTGTCTCTGTCTGTCTCTCTCTCCCTGTCTGTCTCTGTCTGTCTGTATCTCTCTCCCTTCCTCCCTCTCTCTGTCTCTGCATGTTTTTTTGGACTGTGGGAGGAAACCGGAGTACCCAGAGGAAACCCACACATGCACGTGGAGAACATGAAAACTATTTTTCCACACAGGAACGACCTGAGCCCGGGAATCGAACTCCCCTAATCGTGCCTTGGTTGAATCAATACGTTATGATCAGAGGCTGAAGTTTTGGCTCTTGAGATGATTGTAAAGGAGGAGACACCACTTCATGATATTCAAATCTCCAGATGAATTTATTTCTGTGTGTTTAACAATTATTTGGGGAATTATTTAAAAACGGAGTCTCAGAATAATAGTGTTTTTGGACTATGGGTGGAAACTGGAGCGCGCTGGAGAAAACCAACAAACTCGGAAACACAAAGTCAGAAACGCTCTCGCCGAGCCCTGGACTCTATCAGTGGGGCAGACATGCTAACCACTAGGCCACCGTTCCACCCTCTATAAATCAGGATGTGTAGAGCCGTAAATGTTAATTATGAGGTGTAATGAGAGAGAGAGCGCCAGATAAGGAATATTGCCCATCAGTACTACTCTTCTCTCTCTTGTGTCCAGACAGAGGATGGCATTCGCATGGCGGCATCCAGACTGCTCACCATCCTGAAGGTGTCGGGCGGTATGTCTCCCATGACGACCACAGCGCTCTACCTGTCCACGCTGACCCGCTGCACTGTGCACTCTGAGCTCGATGAGGAGTGACCTCTCTGTTAACCCTTTCATTTCCTGGATTAAGAAACGTTCCAGAGTTTACAGAATGTATTAATGTTCCGTTTGGATCCTGCTGTTCAAGAAATCAGGCATAGAGGCGGGTAAAACATGTTTAAAGCTTTTATATACTGTCTCACTTTAACCTGGACTTTACCACTGTCAGGTTTTTAAAATGGAAAAAATGTAGCAATAATTCAACTGATCCTCCTCCGCTTCAGTGACAGCAGGTGGCGCTGTTTACTAAGGGAAACCTGCCCAGCTCTTCATCACTCCGACCTCTTACTTTATAGAGTTTGTATAGAATTGTCCTGTAGATGTGTGCATGATGATAATAAATATAATAGATTTAATCTTTTTTTCAGTGCCGTGTATCTTTTCAGATCTCTGTAGCTTACAGGCGCCAACCTGACAGAATTTCTTAGAAAAAAAATTTACGACGTAGGTTAGCACGTACAAGCGAAGTGGATTATGGGATTTCTGAGGATCTAGCCTTGTAGCTACTATGCGCTAACCTGACAATATAGTACAATTTTTTATACAATATATAATAATTAAATAATAATCATTGAATTTTTCTGTAGCTAACATCTTTAAATATTAAATGGCATTAATAAAAGCTTTGAAAGATGAAATATTCGGTACAAACATTAGCAGTTAGCAGCTCTTTCCTATGACGTTCCTGTAGGTCAGATTTGTAGAAATTATATGTGCTTTTTTGTGTATGCTTTCATTCATGTATTGTCTCTTTTTGTCTCTTTTTTATCTGTGTGTATATATATATATATATATATATATATATATACACACACACACACACACACACGCTGTACTGTAAAGTTTGGGGTCACTTAGAAATTTCCCAGGTTTTGAAAGGAATGTACTTATTTATTAATTTATTTTTCCCCAAATAAAAAGGAATAATTTGAAGAGAATTATTATTTTAAGTAAAAGTTATTGTTGTAACCTCCTCCATGATAATATTATATTAATTTTAACTCATTTAATGGATGGAAGTTTGTATTTCATGGAAAATGTGAAATTTTTAGGGTGATCCCAAACTTTTGAATGATGGTGTAGGTATGAAATGTATTTATTTTATTTGACTGCTCGTTCTCATGGCTGGCAATGTTTTGCTAATTTAATTTATCAGAAGCCTCATTAGAAGTTTTGTACTGACTTGTGTCTTTAGGAAATGAAGACATCTAAAAATGTAGATTGCGTTTATTTAATTTTTTTTTATCTTTTATGAAGGTGAGTTACTGTAAACCTCCCGTTTGTATATTTGTAGGATAAACCTGTATACTGTAAGTGTTGTTAAATGTGGTCTCAAAGCTCCGCCTTCCTCTCGGATGATCTTGGTCATTGTGTACTTGAATAACCTTGAAATGGAACGCGCGCTCTCTCTTTCTCTCTCTCTCTCTCTCTCTCTCTCTCGACAAATTCACCTGTTGCCAACTAACCTGTGCACCAGATATCAGTTCTCTGGGTTCCCTCAATGGGAGCTTTATCCAGTATATCTGAGAGAGAACAGTAAAAACCAGCAACCAGCTCTCTCTCTCTCTCTCTCACTCTCTCACTCTCTCTCTCTCTCCGTGTCTCTGCATGTCGTGACGGGGTCTGACCCTGTATGGTAACCTCCTTATCTCTGGCCATGTGCACTGGAATAAGCACATGTCCAGATATCCTTCCCTGCAAACAAAGCAGACCCCGTGACGATAGGAATTTAAACAACAGAAAAATAAGGGTCTGCTGCAGGATTCACATTTCTCACTTTATTTATTGTAATAATCTTGTGGGTTTCAGCTGTATTGAAGTAATTTACCCCTCTGCTTCACAACGCCAACCACCCTTCCTACCCACCTACCCACCCACCCCTTCTCTACCTCCAACCTCCAATTGCCATGTCTCCCTATGGGCCAGCCTTTTGTCCTGTGCCACCAAACAGGGGCACCTTCAGTTACTGGTGTGTGAGTGTGTGTTGAAGTGCTGATGGATTGGTAGAGCAGGATTAAAGTGGCTACGTTACTGTATGCACGTACTGCTTTCTCCCGCACCCTCCTCCATGCATGAATGCTTACAATGGGTGGTTTGTATGTGGGTGTTTTTCTTTTAGAGATTTAAACATAGTCTGACCTTCACCTTTTACAAAGACAAACTAAAATACCACAGACCTCCTTACGCTCATTATATCTTTGTTCCACTCCCTCAGATGCATCATTAAACTTCCCCATTCAGGTGGATTAAATAAAGATCAAGTACAGGGTTGGAAATAGAATGGAATCGGATCCACGGTGTCTTTCGGAAGCCGTTAGTTTCCTCCTGTACGCGAGTGTTAATGACCCCTGTGCCGCCACCGCCATCAAATTAATAGCATCACCGTCTTTTTATTTCTCCTGAAATCGTTTCCCTTCTTCTGTTTCTTATCACTCGATCTCAGACTTTTACACTTTCTACCCATCGCTGTTGCGCCGCCAAGTTATCACACATGCACAAGATCGTTCCTCCTGTCACGGCGTCTCGTTATTGTTATTGTTATTGTAAACATATACAGATGTAGAGCAGGTGACTAAGAGAACTCGTGAACTGGGGGGGTTTCAGTAGGAAACCTTTATATTCATCCAGCATGAACTGATAGTGGAAGATAAACACACACTGGATCTTCACTCGTGCATGGGGAGCTTTAACGTCAGTGGTGTTACTGCAGTAATATCCACGTGAGTGTGTACGAGTTTATGATAGACATGTCGCATTAGTCTCCTACCACAGGATAAATTAAGGCTGTAATTATAATACGGTGTCTCTAAAGATTCCATAAATTTGAAAGTGTAAATTAGCGTTACTGTACCAGCTGTTGTTCAGACTTTATTAATAAACATGAATCTTCATGCACAGATAGATATTGTTCAGGCCCGACTGAGGTATTAATAATATTAATTGTAATAATTATAATAAGCCGTTACTGCCCTGTGTTTTCTCCCAACATGTTTGTTTCTCCCTCACGTTTAATGAAATGAGCTAAAATGACTGATAGTTTTAGGTGATCATAGCACTGCATTGGTGGAGTCTCAGGTTGGAACTCGGGATAATGAACTTTATTGGCAAAATCCTTCTGAAACCTGAAGTGCTTAAATCAACACACCTTCTGGCTTCAACCAGTTAGCGTTGGCTTATCAGCTGATTGACTCACAGCATTGTAGTTATTGCACCATGTGCCTTGGCTTACCCACAACCCCCCTCTATATCCCTGCAGTGTAAAAATCCCACTTCTGTGCAAAAGTATATCTTTAATAGGATAAATGATATTCAATAATTACTGTGTAATCTGGAGCTTCCTGACCCTAATGGCCCCAGCCAACCCCGACCCTTAGCCACGTTTTATTGCTGCAGGAGAATGGAACTCTGCTAAGTGCTGCTGTACAGCCGCCAGAGCTCCGTCTGAAATGCATCTCATGCTACTGGTGGACAATAGCCTGTGTTTATTGCAAATGATAGTCGTTTCACTGACGGCCGAGGTTTTTCTCCTGTGTGAGTATGTGCACGAACTGTATTGTCTCTAGGGGAAATCTGTGTGTGTGTGTGTGTGTGTGTGTTGTCATCTCTGCTTTCCTGCCCTGCCTCTTCCTCACACACATCGAAAGCCCAGAGGACACATTCAGGAGACACTCTATCTCGTTTTTCTCTCTTACACAATCGGGTTTCCCCTGAAGATCACACAGTGTAGATGGGCTGGAACGCTCAGAAACCAGATGCTTCTTTTCAGAGAGGACAATGAACTCACAGAGAGGCCCCGGAGCCACTGAGACTCGGGTTCAATCAATCCAATGGCGGGATAGTGATGATGCGCTGAAAACCTGTTTTAGGTGAAGCACTAATGCAGGCCACTGACCTTTAGAGTCTTTACTGATTCTCAAGCTCTGCAGAAACTACATTTTGTAGGCGCAAGGTCTATTGCATCATCTTGTATGAAAAAGGGATTGCCATTTAGCAGATATTATTTAGGTGCTGAGTCATTCTCAGTTCAGTGGTGACACCGATATGGTACCATGTGGCACTGGTAACCTCATTACTGCCATACCAGCGCTGTGCCAAAATTCCAACGTCCTTGTTCCTGTTACTATTTTCTGCCACAGCCTTCATACCATCACCTCAGGCACTGACCAAAATAATCTCCTCCGCCTGTGGTCCAGACATCCTCTGAACCATGACTTTAACCTTGGCTTGAACTGTGCTGTTCCTCTGCAGGTATCATCCCAAGCTCTGGAGCTGCAGCTGTTTGTTCTTGAATTTCATGTTGAGAAAGTGGAACATCTGCCTTGATTCTTTCTCCTCTGACTTCCCGTTTGTCTTACGCTGTCTGATGACTGGTGCAGCCGTGGCCTAATGGTTAGAGAAGTGAGTTTGAGAACGAAAGGTCACTGGTTCAGTTCCCTACCTGGCAGGAAAAATGTGCGGCAGCAGGAGCACCATCCCCTTCCTCCACCTGAGTGACTGAAGTGGCCTTAAGCAAGGTACCTAACCGTCCAACTGCTCAGAGCGTGCATGCTTACTGTTTACGTGTGTGTGTGTGTGCGTGTGCCTGATTTCCCTTTTTGGATTACTGCAGTATACATTATAAAAAAAGATAAACTTTTGTTATTCACTTTTTTAAATGGTTTGTCCCGCAGAAGCTGCTGTTGCCATGTTGAGAGTTTGTTTTGATCAGATGTCCCACGTGAAGGTTTTCTTCATGGAAGTCCATGAATCAGGATCATCGTGTCTTGTTTTACCTCTGAAAACAATTCTGTCCCGTATCTCATATATTCAGAATAAATATAAACCTTGTAGTGTGGTGCAGGTTAGCCATGTTGTGTTGTACACCTTTAGTCCTGGTGACGGTTCCGAAGCCGGGTGCCACCGTTTTATGTTATGCTCTTTCTGTAAATGTTTTGTTGTTTGTGATTACAGATAAGCCATTAAAATCTGTATTCTGACTCAGGAATTGCTTCAGGTGGTGGATTAACTGGATTCATTTTGGTCCTAATTGTGAATAATAAATCCTGCACTCTACACATAATACGACAGGCGTGCTCTGTAGCACGTATCTCTACATGCTTTCTGTCTTGTAAAAACTTCTTCATAAACACTTCTGATTTGACACTGGGGTTCATTCATACACTACCTTCCAAAAGTTTGGGGTCGCCCTGAAAATGTCTAATTTTTGCATTAAAAAAAGAAACTTGCATCCATCAAATGAATTGCAAGATGATTATAAAATATAATCAAGACATTGACAAGGATACAATAATAATTTTTACTTGAAATAATAATTTTGTCCTTCAAAAATCTTCCATTTGCAGCTTGCTGAAGCACCTCCCACAAGTTGGACTGGCATGATCGGCGATTCTTCCGTACCATATGGCTCCGTTGTCATACACGATACCAGCTTACTACTACTTCTCTAAATAGTCGTTGCATCGTTTAGAGTGTTTTGGATTATTGTTCTCTTGTAGCAGGAAACCACATACAATCAAGTTGCAAAATACAGCGAAAGCCTTCCATGTTCAAGATCCCTTTTACCCTGATAACCCCCCCCCCCCAATTTAACCACCACCAAAGCACCCCAGACCATCACTTTTCACCCACCATGCTTGACAGATGGTGTAATGAACATTTCCAGCATCTTTTCCTTTATTCTACACTTAAAAATGCTGTTTGTGAAACAAACATTTTTACACTTGGGTTCATCTATCTGTAGCACTTTTTCCCAATCTCCCGTCTTAATCATTTCCTTTTACTGACCCGTCTCAGGTATGGTTTATCTTTGTAACTCCAGTAGTCACCTCTTCACCTGCTGAAGTTGATTCTGGTGTATTTGGCGAATCACATGCAGACAAATATGAATTCTTTTTTAGTTTAGTTTAAAACCTTCTGTTCCAATGCTTTACCTTCCTTCGAAATCTGGGCGGTTTGATAAAAATGTGTTTATTTTGTTGTACATATCTAGATGTAAATACCAGGGAATAAAATATTCATCTTTTGATCTCACATACAGATGTCTTCAGTGCACAGGGAAAAAAATTACTTGACTTCGGTGTTCGAATACTTATGGAAGGGGCTGCAGTGTACATTGGGAAGTAAAATGTGACCCAGTCTGGCAAAATGAGTCACAGTGGCCAAAAATTCTAAATTGAGTTAGCCATACCATTTAAAAGAGGAGGCTCTAAGCTTTAAAATGGTATGGATAACTCAATTTAGAATTTTTGGTCACTGTGACTCATTTTGCCAGACTGGGTCACAAATCTCAGCATGTTCCATTTGAGGATACATGTACGTTGTCTGTAGCATGAGGAAGATTAATATACAGCCATTTTTCTGAACATGAGCCATAAAGAAATCTGATGCCGAATGTAAACAACGTTGGTTATAAGCAGTAAGAGTAACAGTGGTCTCAGGTCAGTACTGTGTTGGAATGTCCTAAAGGAAAGGTGACTGCACTTCACACTCGAGTGTATCGGGTTTTCTTTTTCAGCCGGTGCAGACGTGACTGCGCTCACATCCTCTTCCTACAGTTGCCCGTATTCTGTATATCTCCCCCTCTCTGTCTCTTCTTTATCTTTCTCTCTCCTTCTGTTCTCACGATAAGTGCTTAACCTATTTCCGAGATCTGAGAGCTGCACCTAAAAACCACAGGGTGCTTCAGAGCCTGCAGCAACCACACAGCAATTATACCCAGCGAGACACATCAGAGCCGTGCCAGCGCCCTCCCGCTGTCGTGGATCTGGTTCAAAGTGGAACTAGTGCCAGCCTGTTCCATGCTCTGACGTACTGAGTTATTGGGGGGGATCAACACCCTGCTCTCTTCAGTCAAGTGTGTGCGTCAACCATTTCGGGTGCTCAAGTTGATTCCTAGTCCGTACCAAATCAGCGTGTGTTTTTGTAATCACCGTCACGTCCACAGCTATGATAAGACTCGTAAGAAGAACTTGATGCAGCATGCTCTGAAGGCGCCTGTGAAAATGTGGCTTTGCTTGTGTTTGTTTTTCCTAGTAGCAGTAAAGCAGAGACGGGATCACGTTACTGTCTAATCTTTAAGTTATTATTTCCAATTGTTTCCCTCAGAGCCCATTTTGTGAACACTGCTGTTTCAGTTCATCTGAATATTTCAAAACATTTCTTTAAATAAAGCCGAAGGCGACACAGTGGTGACGGGTAGCACGTCCACCTCACAGCACGACGGTTCTGGGTTCGAGTACTGGGTCCGGGAGGCCGTTTGTGTGGAGATTGCATGTTCTTCCTGTGCTTGCATGGGTTTCCTCCGGGTGGGTTTCATGCACATTAGGCTAACAGACTGTTCCAGATTGTGTGAGCTGTTCAGGGTGTACCCCATTTTCGCCCAGTGTAGGCTGAGGTAGGATCCAGCATCCTTGCGTCTCTAGTAGTGGAATGATCTGGTTCAGAACACGAGTGGGTGAGTAAATAAAGCTTTGTGTTTCATTTAAGCGTACTGGTTACGCAGCGTTATGGTGGTGGTGCTGAAAACTGGAAATGGAGGTGAAGATTTGCAGTGACTATACAGGGGACATCACCACAAAATGAATACAGCTGATCAGAAAATGAAGTTTTATTATTTCTATTTTCTGAATATTTTAAATCTACAGTTATTTATCTCTACAATTAGTCAGGGTTCTCAAAAGCCTCAGTCGGTGCATGCACGCAGGACCCCATGAGAGTTGATTGGTCGAGCTCTCAGGATTTCGGTTTCGGTTCTTTCGTAGAAGGTGGCGGATGGCGGTTTCCTCCAGCTGTGTTAGGCTGCAGGAGTTCGAAAAAATGCGGTCATGTGCCTAGCTGTAGTCCTGTCACGATATCTTATTTTAGATGATATAGTTCCCCGCAAACTTTCACAATTAATGATACTATTGTCATTTTATAAAAAGAAAAGAAACAGAAAGAAAACACTAATTCACCACTGGGACAATTTAATTACAATAATTATTCTCGTTCAGGAAAACGATCCCATTTATTTGCATTAATTGTATGTGGGGCGATTAACTGGCTATCGCGACGGGCCTATATAGCTGTTGTGTGGTCGGGAAGAACGTCTTGTCACAGTGAAAATTTTAATTAGGGACAGAATCTGAAGAAAATCAATAAGGGGTTAATTCTTTAATTTGCTGGAACCAATCCAGAATTATTAGGGAAACATTGAAGAGATCATCATCTTAAACACAACATCACGTGTGCAGAGAATTATCCCTAAACTGCTGATGTGCAAATTATAATAAATGCATAGTTTTATTTATTTAGCCCAAAAAGTCTTCGATTATAGTTTTATTTAGATATAAAATATTATAATGAGAGATGTAAAATAATGAATGGATTTCTGGGAGGAAATCATCTTTTTAATCGTCTTTTCATCTAACTAGAAAAAGTACCTTTGGAATTCCATCCATTATGTTTAGATTTATCTCCTAACTCGATAAGGTATGAAGTGTTTACGTCACAGAAAGGAACAAACACCATCCTTTAACGAATTCCACTTCTAGTCCTTGTCCGTGCCCCTCTTAAACATTCACAGCGCTGGTGGAAAAGGGAAGTGACCCTTTGGATTTAATAGCTGGTTGAACCTGCATGTGGTAGCAATAACTGAGAAACGTGCTTCTGGGAGGGTGGTGCAGGAGTGTTAGCACGTCCACCTCACAGCAAGGCTTGGTGTCTCTCTGTTCTCCGCATGTTCTCCTGAGCTTGTGTGAGTTTCTCCGGTTTCCTCCCACAATCCACAGACATGTACAGAAGGCTAACTGGCTCTTCCAAAAGTTGTCCTGTGTGGTGTGAGTGTGAATGGTTGTGTGTTGGCCCTGCAATGAACTGGCGATGGAATGGCGAGCAGTTCAGGTAGTACCGCGTCCTCACCCAGAGTCGGCTGAATCAGGCTCCAGTGCTTCTGGTAGCAATGGTTCAGACCTGCACAATGTTTAAAGAAATACTGGACCATTCTTAGAGAACTGCTTCAGTTCATTTAATATTCATTTCGGTTCAGGTACTTGGATGTCTGGAATGAACGGCTGTCCAGCGTGTACAGCTGGACACTGATTGGGCCACCCCAAAAGGTGTCTTTTCCTTTTTAAATCAATTCTGTCATTTATTTCAATGTTTAGAGTCATTGTCCTGCTGCATCACCAAACATCTACTGAACTTCAGCTGGTGGACTTCCTGGTCCAGAGGCAGCAACACTTCCTCAAGCTTCCCCTATCATGCAGTGTGGCTAACGGTTCTAAAAGTCCTCTAGCCACAGGAAAGACCTATTAGCCACGTTTTTCACAAAGTTTCAAAGTTTTAAAAGTTTTTGAACAATGTACTTGTACATGACGATACATTATTAATGCAGTTACCACACATATACCTTCAGTGATAACAAGACTTGGTCAATTATGAGCATAGATTCTGGGTATTGTGTTTAAAATAACAAATGAAAAGCTCATAATGAATGATTTGTTTTTAATGCATCGCCAACGTGGTGAACTTAACAAGTTACCAAGTCTGTGTTGTACCTGCCAGCTGGGGTGTGGCGAATAGCTAGCAGTAGCCTAGGTTTCATGAGTCCTTTTCTCGGTAGCATCATGGAGTTTCAATCTGCTCACAGGCATCCAGTAAGGGTTTTATTTGTGTTTTGTTTTTGGGCGTGGCAGCTACCTTCAGGGTGTTCACCTTAGATACGCAGGCCTGTTCATTGTTTTGCATATGGGAGACTCATGAGTGGAGAGGATCGTCCGTTCAGTGATTCCTTCAAGCCTTTAGTGGTTACTCTCAGAAGAACTTTACCTCACTGAAGATTCTTTGTCAAGTCTTTATAGTACGTCTAGGCTAGGTTGTCACCACCAGGGAGATGAGCCACAATACTAAATCGTATCACTTCGTCTCATCCTCGATCGTCTCCTCGTCTCTGTGGACTGATGAATGTCTAAACTCTTTCAGAATGCATTGTAGCCCAAGTCTTGATCTTGGGTCTTCTGAGATCTCTTTTTTGAAAGCATCAGAAAAGCTTCTTGTCTCTCACTCTCTCACTGCGTTGAGTTGAGTCTGACTCTTGGTGATTTTATTTCCATAGAGTTGTCATGGTGAGGTTTTTGTACAGGGTAGTTCACCCGCGCTCTTCCTAACCCTCTCTGTTTACCCGGGCTTGTGTCGCCGCAGCTGCACGGCTGGGCCGAACCTTTTACAGTCACACGAGGGACAATTTGGAACAGCCAATTAGTGTAACGTGTATTTCTCTGGACGGTTGGAGGAAACCTCCCTCAAGCATGGCTGAAACCCAGGACCTTTCTGCTGTCAGGTGACTGTGCTAATCAGTACACTACTATGCTGCCCAATGTTTTGTGAATAGTGAATTTAAGCGTTTCAGTGATCAGACTCGAGGTTTGTTACCTCCTGACTCCAGTCAGCCCTAGTTGAAGTTATTATTCGTATACTTTTTCCAACATACACTGTGAAGGGTGGAGTGATGTAATCAATATAGCCAAGACAAATGTTTGTGTTATTAATTAAAACTTAGCTTGGATGAAGATAAGACCACTTATTGGGATATGTTTGGAAATAAATCAATCAATCGTTTATTTTCTAAGCCGCTTAATCCCAAAGAGGGTTGTGGGGAGGCTGGCACCCATCTCAGCCAACTCTGGGCGAGGGTGGGGTACACCCTGAAAACCTGCCAGGCCATCACTCTCACAAACATTCACTCTCGCACCTAGGGGTGATTTGGAACAGCTAATCAGCCTACTGTGATTGTTTTTGGACTGTGGGAGGAAACCAGGGTACCAAAAGGAAACCCACGCAAGCACAGGGAGAACACAAAATCCACACAGACACATCCTGAGCCCGGGAATCGAACCCAGGACCTTCTTGCCGTGAGGTGGACTTGCTAACCATTGGGCCACTGTACCGCTTGCATTCATATATATATATATATATTTATATTTATATTTGTGTGTGTGTGTGTGTGTGTGTGTGGGCAGTGTTGGATTAGTGGTTAAGGATTTGGGCTTGTGATTAGAGGATCAGGGATTTAACTCCTGTTACCACCAAACTGCCACTGTTGGGCCCTTGATCCAAGGCTCTTAACCCTCGACCTCTCAGTTATATAAATAAGATCTGATAAATTAAATAAATGTACTCTGGATAAGGACCAAATGCCATAAGAGTGTGTGCGAGTGTGTATGTATGTGTGTGTGTGTATGTGTAGGGGTGTGTATGTGTAGGGGTGTGTGTATGTATGTGTGTGCGTGTGTGTGTATGTGTAGGGGTGTGTGTGTAGGTGTGTGTGTTTGTGTAGGTGTGTATGTGTGTTTGTATGTGTATGTATGTGTAGGTGTGTGTGTGTGTGTATATGTGTATGTGTGTGCGTGTGTGGGTTTGTATGTGTATGTATGTGTGTGCGTGTGTGTTTGTATGTGTAGGTGTGTGTGCGTGTGTGTGTGTGTATTTCATATATATGCATTTTCTTTGTACGTAGAAAGGACACAAGGCAGTGTGACTCTTATTAATGATCACTTTTATTAATCATACATGAAAGCATGTTAATGACAGTGAAGAGAGAAAGATGTACATCAGCAGGACTGTGCTTTCAGAAACAACTCACACACCCATCACATTATTCAGTTCTTTAACTGTCTTCATCAAAATATGGAGAAAATGAATTTTATTGGGATGATCAACATCTTTCTATCCCAGTTTCCTCTGGCTTTAGTTTTTCTTTGAAGTTCGCTTCTCCAGAGACCCTAACGGAGATTAACACATGATGAATTGCTAATTGTGCTGCTCGTTATGCAGTAAAATGCAGTGGGGTCAAGTTAGAAAAGTTAAAAGTTCAAGTTAGTTTCAAAGGGCTGCTTTAATAAATTAAACTTTAATCCGTTTCAGTGAAGGACTCTGTTTTCCTGAATCTCTCTGAATTTCCCATCCGCACACCTTCCTTCCCGTGGCATGGCACACATACACGACTAAGGTCAGTACGCTGTGTGTTTGTGTTTTGAACTTCTGGATGCATGAATCTGATCGTTTTCGGATCCAGGTTCATTTGAGGTGGGTGTGGATTTTGCTCAGCGCTTCACAGCTGCTGTTTCACTACTAAGCAGTTAAAGCATTGCTTGAAGAAATAGTACTAAGATCCTTGATTACACTCTACTCCAACTGGCTGAAAAAAAAAAGATTTACTTGGTCGCAGTGATGTTAGGGACTCGTGGGGTCATAGGTCATCTAGCCTGCGAAGCCCAGCTCCTTGTAATAGCCATCCATGTCACTGACGACGATGGCCAACACTCTTCTCATAGCTTCCTGTCCTGCTCCATCAAGCCGGGCCTTCTCCGCCAACACCTTCACAATGATCTCACTGATCATCTGATAGAGAGCGTGAGAGAGAGAGAGAGAGAGAGAGAGAGAGAGAGGGTGGGAGAGAGGGATTATTAAAATTAGAGGTGTATCGATAATATGTTCTAGTACTGACTGTCTCACAGTACGTCTCGGTTACTGCCGTCTAACTTTCTGCTACTTCACATAAAACCTCAATGGAAATTTTGCATGTGTTTAAGTGAATGCGAAGGCTTGCTCTGGGTGTTTTGGTTTCCTCCTGCCTCCTAAAAACATGTGTGACTGACTACTTTCTCTTACATCTGAATACACTTGTGAATGTTGGTATTTCTGATGCCCTGAGATGGACGGGATGTTTGCATAAGTACTCTCGGCTGGGAGCGGCACAGTGGTGCGGTGGTTAGCACTACCGCCTCACAGCATGAAGGTCTCGGGCTCAAGTCCCAGGCTCGGGTGTTTCCTCTGGGTACTCCGGTTTCCTCCCAAAGTCCAAAAACATGCACAGTAGGCTGATTGGCTGTTCCAAATCACCCCTAGGTGTGAGAGTGAATGGTTGTGTGTGTGTGTTGCCCTGCGATGGTCAGGCGAGCTGTTCAGGGTGTACCTCACCCTCGCCCAAAGTCGGCTGAGACGGTATAATAACACAAGAAGTTACCTTGAAGTTGTTGATGGCAATTTTGTGTGTTTTGGCATGACTTGTGGCCAGTGGCTTGAGGATGTCAGCATGTTCTCCTTTCGCCTTGATGAGCTCTCCCAGTTTCTTCAGGACAGTTTCGCCATGTGCAGCAACCGCAGCATTTCCAGCCAGTTCACCACGTGGGATCCCCACAAACTTGGGGAAGAGTCCCTGGGTCTCAGGATGCTCGGTAAACAGCCTGCCAGAAAGTGGGAGAGAAAAGGTGCCATGATTCAACAGTACTAAATATACTGGGGACTGAGTACCAGATCAGAGAGTATGATGGATCGAGTCAGAACTGCATGAAGACAAAAGTAAAAGCTATCAGGATAGCAATCTAAGCCTGCTGAAAGTCCGGGTTCCTTTTGAGACCAGTGAGGGATGGAGAGAGGAAATGAAAGAGGCTATTGTCCGTGCCATGAGCTCAGCCTACATCAGCATCCTGTTACCTCTGTGTACTCAGAGGGGAACACAGGGGAGAAAGCAGGTACGCAAGCCCTGGCTCCATCCATCCTTTCTCAGAACAGCCAAAACCAGTCCGATCTGGTTTGGAGTCTGTCCCCTAATTTTCAAAAGCACCGGAATATCTATAACTGCTTGGGGGGTTTGAGGTCTGATGAAGTTAGGAGGTTAATCAGTATGATGATGTCAGACCCAATAATCTGAAGAACCGTAGCCCAGGAATTAGAACCACACCCGGTTCCTTGGGTAGAAAGGGGCCTACAGGTTTTGGTTGCTTGGAGGTTTGCTGTGATGGATGTATTGATCACTGTCATGGTTGATCAAATGGACGATAAAGTAACGTGTAATACCTCGTTATACAATCCTGAGGTCTACAGTCTCCTGCTTCCAACTGGATCCGTTTTTTCTGAGGGATACAAACTGTGTGTCCTTAGACTCCTCCTCATTTCATCACCTGCCTCCGTCCCTACGTCTCCACCCCCATCTCCACCTTAACCTCCACCCCATATCCATCTCTACCCCATCTCCAGCTTCTCTTTTTTGTGAAAAAGTAAAAGAGGACT
Organism: Neosilurus hyrtlii; assembly: GCA_028564935.1. Taxonomy (NCBI): domain Eukaryota; kingdom Metazoa; phylum Chordata; class Actinopteri; order Siluriformes; family Plotosidae; genus Neosilurus; species Neosilurus hyrtlii. The sequence continues at coordinate 16,580 of JAOUQZ010050845.1, forward strand.
GACACTGACCGAGTCAGAACTTCTCCTCCATAACCAGTGTAGTCGGCTTCCACGGCGCCCCAGCTTTTTAGAATCATGTCGAAGTCAGCCATTATCTGCATACAGGCACAACACGAGATGGTCAGAGGTCAAGTAAGGACAGAGGACCTGTATACATACCTGCTATGATAGCAGCAGTAGATTCCTGTATTCAGAAAACAGTCATTTATTCCTCTTTTATTTAGGTTCTGGATTTTCATCATGAAAAATGTTAAATATATAAACAGAAGCCTCGCGTTTAATACAGTATTTAATCTTACATGCTGTATAATAACCAGCATTTATATTATAAGCAATTTAATGAACTTGAAGTAATAACCTTGAGGAGTCAGAGTGGAATCTCTCGCTCTCTCTCTCTCTCTCAAACACTCTCTCTCTCTTTCTCAAACATACACTCTCTCTCTCTCTCTCTCAAACACACACACTCAAACTCTCTCTCTCTCTCTCTCTCGCTCTCAAACACACTCTCTCTCTCTCTTTCTCTCTCTCTCAAACACACACTCACTCTCACTCTCTCTCTCTCTCTCACACTCACACACACACACACTCCCTCTTTCTATCATATACAGAAGTAAACAATCATGCTCAGCTGACTCAAATCATCATCATCATACCTGAATCGTGACCCTCACACGTGAGGTTGCATCTTCAGATCACAAAACCGAGGTTTAATTATTTTCTCCAATTAATTACTGATTAAATTAAAGTGAAACATGTCTCCAGCCCCAGAGTTATTTTGTAAAACTGATCACAGTCCCATCTGAGAAGGACCCGGCTCACCTGAAAATGACACACACACACACACACACACACGCAGAACTTACCAGGACAGTGTAGTTATCAGCTCAGATGAGAATGTGTGCTTCAGATTCTTCCTGCAATTCTGCTGATTCCTGACTTTGGGATTTTATACTGGCCTTACAAAAGTGTGTCCCCTCGCCTGCCAATTAAACGTTCCCACTCCCTGTCCAAGTGTTGACCCTGCCCCTTTTCATACTCCACCCACCTGATGCTTCTGTATCTGTCCCTCTAGTTCTCAGCTAATCTTGTTCCTCGATGATTGTCTTATTTTCTCTCCTATTTCAACTAATTCTCTCTCTCTCCACCCCCATTCCCCTATTCCCCCATTCCTCCCCTTCACAATGTTGATGCACGACCATCACGTAGCAGAGTTTAACTGTGACCCGGCTCAGCCATTGCATGTGATGCAGCCCTTATTAATAGTCATGGGACTTACGTGTGCTATGTAGGTGACCTCGATAGAATTAACATGCACCAGTCAAAACTTAATGCAAGCATGTGTTTTCAGCCCTTTGTGAGACAGAAAGGTGGACGCAGATAGAAGAGAAAAGTGTGAAGTGAGAGATGGAGGTCCATAACGACAGCAGGTTAGTGATGACGGCATTTTCATGGCACTGCCTCTGGTACCAAGCAGTGTTTTGATTGTGGAAGTGAAGAAATTCTAATAATATGGAATTTTCCCCTGACGCTATCTCAGAATTCACTGTGAACCATGTTCTTCAAAACGGGTCCCTCTGTCTCACCACAGCCTGTTACTTTACCCAAGCCCAACCTCAGCCCAACCTTAATATCACTGCTACGTGAACATCAGACCAGTTCTAAGACCAACCGTATCCTAACCCAAACCTTTTCCCTATGCCAAACTTAGCCTTACACAAACCCTATCCTTAGGGTGACCTACCTCTAGCCTATCCCTAAACCAACCTTAATCCTACATGAACCCTAGACCAAAGCAAACCGTAAGTTTTGAACAGCACTAACCCCAGGTGATCCATAACCCTATTCCACCTCTTAACGTAGCAGCCAAAATGTTTTGGTAAATGCAGATTGGGTAGCGTAGTCGTTAGCATGTCCACCTTACAACAAGAGTCCTGGGTTCGATTCCCGGGCTCGGGGCGTTTCTGTGTGAAGTTTGAATGTTCTCCTTGGGCTTAGTGGTTTTCCTCTGGGTACTCTGGTTTCCTCCCACAGTCCAAAAACATGCACAGTCGGCTAAATGGCTGTTCCAAATCACGCCTAGGTGTGAGTGTGAATGGTTGTATATGTGTTGCCCTGCGATGGTCTGGCGAGCTGTTCAGGGTGTACCCCACCCTCGCCCAGAGTCGGCTGAGACGAGCTCCCCGTGTCCCTAATTAGGATTAAGCATATTAGAACCTGAATGAATGAATTGAGTTGTCACTTGAACAGTAGCAATGAGTTATTTAATTAAAAATGATAATCTATGTCATTCTGTTGAAACCTATAGTAAGAGCTGCAGCATTGGTGTTTCAGAGCATTGAAATGTGCTTCTGTTTCATAAATAATTACGTTATCAACAAAAGTAAGAATGAAATCAGCACTTTCATGCACGTAAGAAAGTAGAGAAAGAGAATAGGGATTAAAGCAAAGTGAGAGGTTTTCTGTAGTGTTGGTGTCACGCAGCTCCTGTTTCATTAAACCGACGTCTAATCCTGAGCTCCAGTTACTGTCCACACAATTTCACATGTTCTCTCAGGGTCCATTCAAGTTTCCTCTGGGTTCTCCTGTAAACTGCATCAGTTGCAAATATGTGTGTGGCGCCTCGATAGACTGGCGTCCCATCCAGTGTGTTTCTGCCTCTTCCCGTGCTTTCCTGTAACATGTAACCTGTTTAATCAGCATAATTATTAACCATCTGTTTTATTCTTATCTACAAATATACGGTGTACAGTCATATCTATTTATATTTCTTTGTATGTATTTAACTTTAGTGATTTTTATGCATGAGGATCTGTACTGTAGATAGAATAGTACGGTACATATCGGTACAGTATTCACGTTTCACTCGTACGCTGCATGTGTCCATTACCTGATATCCACCTTTTAAATGTAGGAATTTATCATGAGCCTGTATATTTTACTGAGTGTAACATATTGGGAATGGAAGGTTTAGATCTCTGGAGTATGATGGGATTAAACTAAATGCACTACTGTGTTTATTCTAATGTTCCAAATGCCCCAAAACCAAATAAGTACATTCAGGAGATAAAGATTGGCACAGGGGTGCACTTAGGGGTGCACAGACCCACTCACACCTAGGGGTGGTTTGGAACAGCCAATCAGCCTACTGTGCATGTTTTTGGACTGTTGGAGGAAACTGGAGTTCCTGGAGAAAGCTCACACAAGCACGGGGAGAACATGCAAACCACACAAACGCCCGAGCTGAGCACAGGAATCGAACCCAGGACCTTCTTGCTGTGAGGAGGACATGCTAACCACTACGCCACTGTGCTGCCGCTTTCCAATATGTTACACTCAATAAAATAGGCAGGTTCATGACTCACATTTATACATTTAAATGGTGAATATCACGTAATAGACACATGCAGGGTATGAGTTTGAATATAAATATCAGAACTGCATCTATTCTATCTTCTACACCATACAGTGTTCTATACAGAGAGCCGACATAAGTAAATAAACACCCAAGATTTCAGACCGAATATTTGCTGGTGGAAGAAGAGGTTTGCGTGTTGCTGCCCGCTCATGATAGCCCATTTGATGAAGATAACGCGTAACAGTTTTTGAGCAGGTTTGGACGCCTTCTACAGCAATGTCTGCGTCCTTGGAACGGGGATTTTTCTCCACAGCTCTCTTCATGGAGCGAAGGTACCTTTCTGATGAACTTTTTACCGTTAACAGACGAATATTCAAATTGTGGCCTTTTTGTCGCTGGCTGATGCCACCCACTGACTGACCCATAATTCCACCTCTCTGAAAATGGCACAATTCTTGAGCTCCAGGAGTGCGAGGCATGCTTGCATAACTTTAGCACAACTTTATACAGCAGTCTGACTTGTGTTCAGTAAATTTAAGCCATTAAATTGTCAGATTTTCAAAGAGGTAGAATTGTGGGTCAGTCAGAGGGTGGCATCAGCCTGCTGTGTTCCTCTTGATGTTCCAAACGCATGGTATGAATTTAGTGAAAATCAGAGAATCAGATTCTAGAGGGAGAAAAAAATTAGATTCTTTGATCTTCCCCAAGTTCACACCTACGTTCAGGAGGTTAGAACTAACACCGGGATGCACTTAGTTTTACTTTATCATACTCTCAAACTCAGATATACTTGTAGTGTAGGACAGTATGTATAATAAAATAGAATGCAGTTGCATATAGTACAGTATAGTGTGGTGTATATATAATATTATAGTAGATAGATAAAATACTCTTTAGTACAGTATAACAGATACAGTATTCATATTCTGAGACAGATTCGTACACTGCATGAGTCCATTAACTGATATCCACCACATAAATATGTACATTTGTGTCATGAACCTGTAATAACTAAGTGCACCACTGTGTTAGTCTTAAACTTCCTAATGTACAGTGGGAATTTCAGGAAGATCTGAGAACATCTTTCTTTACTCTCAAAAATGATAAGGGCTCCTTTGTGTTTTTTTGTAATGAAGAATTTACCATTGTTTGATTTTCACCAAATTCATACAGTGTGTTTGGAATATCAAGAGGAACACAGCAGTGCACTTCGTTTCATCCCATCATACACCAGAACTGAGATCTGAACCTTTTATGCCCAAAATATTACACTCTACCACCTGCTCACTGGATCCAATCCCTTCCACAATACTCCAGACTATCTCACAAGACCTTCTCCCCTTTACCTCCACTATCATCAATAACTTCATATTATCTGGTCATGTACCAACAGCGTTCAAAAGAGCCAGGGTTCTACCCATCTTAAAGAAACCCTCTCTGGTTCCGTCAGACATCAGCAACTACAGACCGGTATCAATTCTTTCTTTCTAAAATTCTCGAACACAACATTTATAACCAAATATCTTTCTATCTTTTGCAGAATAAATTTCTTGACTCTAATCAATGAGCACATTCACCAGACTGAACTCTTCGCTGTCACAGAGAAGCCACATGCTGCAAGATCAGCCAAGATGTCATCAGTCCTCATCCTCCTCGACCTTTCAGCAGCATTTGACCCCGTCAACCACAAGACTCTCTTGTCCATCCTCAGGAGTGTAGGAATTTGTGGTTCAGCATGGCAATGGTTTGCTTCCTACCTGGAAGGTCGCTCATATCAAGTTACATGAAAGGGATCCACATCTTCTCTACGTCGACTTTCCACTGGAGTTCCCCAGGGCTCAGTTCTTGGTCCACTTCTGTTCTCTCTAGGTCTCTCAGTGATGTATATCCTCATGGGGTTCTCACACCACTGCTATGCAGATGACACTCCTTTTCCTCCGTCAGACACGGATGTTTCTGCACGGATCTCTGTATGTCTGGCAAGCATCTCCTCATGGATGGCACTTCACCAGTTGAAGCTTAATCCCAGCAAGACTGAATTGCTGTTCATCCCAGCTGACTCCTCCCCACATCAAGATCTTGCCATCTCCTTGGACGGCTCTGTGATCTCTCCTTCAGTCACTGCATGAAGCCTTGGAGTAACCATGGACAATTTCCTGTCCTTCTCTTCTCATATCAATCTTTCTCGATCATGTCGATTCCTTCTCTTTAACATCTGAAGGATTTGCCCATTTCTTTCCACTAAGGCTACTCAGATACTTGTTCAGTCTCTTATCATTTCAAGACTAGACTACTGTAACTCACTCCTGGCAGGTCTAACATAGCATACCACATTACACTATCAATATACTGTAGTACACTACATTACACTATATTGTATCTCAGTGTTGGAGAATAATAGAATGAACATAAGTTGCCCTCTCTTCTTTCCAAAAACACTCCAAATCTGTCAGATTGTGGGGGCATCTTCTGTGCACAGCCCTCTTCAGATCATCCCACAGATGTTCGATCAGATTCAGGTCTGGACTCTGGCTGGGCAATTCCAATGAAGCTCTTCTTCATTTTCAGATTTCTATCAAAAGCCTGAAGGTTTTGTGCCAACACTGACTGGTATTTGGAACTGTTCATAATTCCCTCCACCTTGACTAACGCCCCAGTTCCAGCTGAAGAAATACTGCCCCAAAGCCTGAAGCTGCCACCACCATGCTTCACTGTAGGTGTGGTGTTCCTTTGGTGATGAGCAGTGTTGTGTTTACACCAAATTGGTTTCATCGGAGCATAACACATTTTTCCACATGCTTTTTGGAGATTTCAAATGTGTTTTTGTGCTTGTCTTCACCAGATAAGGGTGCCATCTTGCCACCCTACCCCATAGCCCAAACATCTGAAGAATACAGGAGATTGTTGTCACATGTACTAAACAGCCAGGTACTTGCCAGAAATTCCTGCAGCTCCTTGAATGTTGCTGTTGGCCTCCTGCCAGCCTCGCTGACCAGTTTTCTTCTCGTCTTTTCATCAGTTTTGGGGGGATGTCCAGTTCTTGGTAATGTCACTGCCATATTTTCTTCACTTGATGATGACTGTCTTCATTGTGTTCCATGGTATATTTAATGCCTTAAATTCTTTTGTACCCTTCTCCTGACTGACAGCTGTGCAAGCACTCAGTTGTTTATTTTTACTTTCCTCCCTAAAATATTTCAGTTTGTTTTTCTGTTGAGTTGTACAGGTTATAGGTCACATTACTGGGTGTGACTGGGTGTTGGTGTGTGTGGGTGTTGGTGTTGGTGTGTGAGTGTGTGACTGGGTGTTGGTGTGTGAGGGTGTTGGTATTGGTGTGTGGGTGTTGGTGTGTGAGTGTGTGACTGGGTGTTGGTGTGTGTGGGTGTTGGTGTGGGTGTTGGTGTGTGAGTGTGTGACTGGGTGTTGGTGTGTGTGGGTGTTGGTGTGTGACTGGGTGTTGGTGTGTGTGGGGGTGTTGGTGTGTGAGTGTGTGGGTGTGTGTGACTGGGTGTTGATGTGTGACTGGGTGTTGATGTGTGAGTGGGTGTTGGTGAGTGTGTGCGTGTGACTGGGTGTTGGTGTGTGTGTGTCTGGGACTGGGTGTTGGTGTGTCTGTGTGTGTGACTGGGTGTG
>JAOUQZ010050853.1:0-23566 GCA_028564935.1 Neosilurus hyrtlii
CCCGACAACATAGCTCCCAGGATCATTAGGACACGCAAACCCCTCCACCACGATAAGGTGGCGATTCGAGGAGGGGAATTGATTTCACCAAACCAATTAATACTATTAGGGTCGGTGGAAGGCTGGAAGATGGGGTACACCCTGAACAACTCACTGGGCATCACTCACCAGGCAACAGCTCACTCTATCACATGGCAAGACACACACAACCATTCACACTCACACCTAGGGGCAATTTCCAACAGCCAGCTAGCCTAATGTGCATCTCTTTGGAATGTGGGAGGAAACTGGAGTACCCAGAGAAAACCCACACAAAAGAACATGGAAGAACATTCAAATTCCACACAGAAACGCCCCTGCTGAGTCAGGACTCAAACCCAGGACCTTCATGCTGTGAGACGCTTGTGCTAACCATTATGCCACCGTGCCGCCTTAATGAGATCATACATATTTCCATTACACCCTGTGGTGCTGTTTAACGTGACTGAAGTGCCTGACTTTCTAACTTTCATATGTTCATGACTTTATGCACTGAACTGCAGCTACGTGATTGGCTCATTAAAGGTTTGCATGAATGTTCAGTTGTTCCTAATTATGAGGCCATATGAATTTTTGTAGTGTGGAAGAGGTCATAAAAATCTGAAGTATGATTACTCATACAGGTATATTAGCTCAAACAAAAGCAACATGTATGTGGTTGTTAATTAACATTTGCATGAAATCTCCTCATGAGGACTTTTTGATACAGCGATGTCTCTGGTTGTTATTTGTTATAATATTAAGCTGTCACCAAAGTGGATATTCAGAGAGTAAACAGAGTTGCAGGGGAGACGGTACTCAAAGTAGCTGTGGCGGGTCCCAAGCAACAAGAACAAAACATCAACACATCATCCCTAATTTGATTAACATCCATTAAAATGGGCTACAAACACTGACTGTCATACCCTTCCAATTACTCACTCTCACACTCAATCGCTGAACTGCTTACTCAGTCGCTTACTCTGACAGTGAGAGAAGACATGGCACACCCTGAAACATAAACTAACACACACACACAACCATTCTCTCTTACATCCACACCACGGTCAATTTAGAATAGGCAGTTAGCCTAATGTGCATGTCTTTGGACTATGGGAGGAAACTGGAGTAAATGGGAGAACATGGAGGAAATGCAAGCTTCACACAGAAACGCCCTTGCCAGTCCCAGGACTCGAAACCAGAACCATCTAGCTGTGAGGCAGATGTGCTAACAATTACGTGACCATGTTGCTCCTTCCGAAGTATTAAATAACATTTAAAAAAATGTCTATATTACTCTTAAGGTTTAAGACTGAACTGCCAGTGAGTAGGAGAGCCAGTCAAAATCCAATTCCTTAATGAAAATCTGTCTAAATCTCAGTTTTTCTCAGTTTTTAAAATTGTTCAGCACAAAATGACACTGGGTGAGAGTAGGGTACACCCTGTACAGCAGGGGCAGTGGCGGCTCAGTGGTTAAGGCTTTGGGTTACTGATCCCAAGGTTGGGGGTCTCAAACCCCAGCAGCACCAAGCTGCCACTTTTGGGCCATTGAGCAAGGCGCTTAATCCAGCGCTCAGATGTATGAAAAAAATGATAAATGTAAGTCACCGACACATAAGTATGTCTGCCAAATGCCGTAAATGTTCATAACAAGATTTTATAAGGTCTGTGATGTCATCCATTTCAATCCACTCCATACTGTGCTCAAAAACTCTCAACTTTTGATCTGCAACCTGAAAAACTATTAAACTAATATAGACATATATTTTGGACTTATTTATTAGAATTAAAATTTCTTTATTGTCATTGTATGGGATAGAGTAAAATTGCTTGGCACCTCTTAAGGTGCCACATATTATAATATATACTCTCTATTACGCATTCAATCATGAATTTGCCAAGCTGCTTAGTCCTGCTACAAGGGTCATGGGGAGGCTGGCATCTATCTACCTCTGACACTGGGTGAAAGCAGGGTACACCCTGAACAATCTGCCAGACCATTGCAAAATCATTTATACTCAAAATCAAACCAATTTGAAACGCAATTTGGAACAGCCACTTAACCTAATGTGCATTGAACTGTAGGAGGAAACAGGAGAACCCGGAGGAAATCTGCACAAGCACAGGGAGAACATGCACTATGCCACCACTACTATCATACACACATATTCACAGCCCACCCCCTCCCTCATTCCCCCACACACATACACACTCTCAAGTGTAAACACAAAACAGTGAGGTAGCAATTGGTTGTTAGTGCATACTGGCTACATTCAGAGACTTAGACCTGGTGCAGTAGTGCAAATGTTGCAGACAGTGTGTTATAGTATGTATTCAATGTATGTATTGCAGTGGGCTGAAAACTGTTTTGATGGACATGTGTCAGAGGGCAACAGTGTGAACAGATGATATCTGGGGTGAGCGGGATCTTTCAAAATGTTGGCAGTTCTGGAGATGCAACTACAGATATTTTCTAGGGATGGCAATGCACAGCCGGTGATCTGTTGGGCGGTGTTAATGACCCTCTGGAGGGCCCTCCTATCCGGCACTGAGCAGCTGGCATACCACATGGATCAGCAGTAGTCCAGCCATTTTTAATGGAGTAGCAGTAGAACTGCACCCGCAGCTTCTCCTTCAGGCGTTTATTCCTGAGAATTCTCAGAAAGTGGAGTTGATGCTGGGCCTTCTTGACTATGGCATTGGTGTTGGTGGGCCAGAAGAGGTCCTCTGGGGTGTGTGTTCTCAGGAATTTGAGGACAGGAACCCTTTCTACACACTCCCCAATGATGTGGAGTAGGTCTGGGTCTGCCTTCTTTCGGCAGCAGTCAATTATGAGTTCTTATGTTTTGGATGTTTCAGGATGAGATGATTGTCCATGCATGGAATATTTAGGCAGCTTTATGGCAAATAAATTTTGGTAAACATCATGACACAGCTCCTTTAAATCAGTTGCGGAGATAGATAACAGACACAGGTGTTCACATCAGTATCAGTAATACAGCCTTTGAAATCTTGCTATCCCTATTTATTTGTGCACTCATGCATTATCAATGTTCGGGGTGTATAACCAACATAAACCACACCGTCCAACGGTGGTATAGTAGTTAACATATCTGGCGTGCAGCAAGGTCCTGGATTCGATTCTCGGGCTCAGTAAAGGTGCTTCTGTGTGGAGTTTGCAGGTTCTCCTTGTGCTTGCACAGGTTTCCTCAGTACTCTGGTGTCCTCCCACAGTACAAAACTCTGTACATTAGGGTAACTGGTTGTTCCAAATTGTCCCTAGGTGTGAGTGTGAGTTTAAATGGTTGTATCTGTAAAACCGGAGTACTTAGAGGAAACCTACACAAACACAGGGAGAACAAACACACAGAAACTCCTTTGCTAATCCCAGGACTGAGACGGACATGCTAACCACTGTGCCACCCATTATTATTATTATTATTATTATTATTATTATTACTCACTGTATTTTTAGCACATAAATTTTTAGACTCAGAATTCCAAGCCAAGGACACTGACCACAATGTAATGAACATGGGCATAAGAGTGAGTGTAAGCATGAGCATTGAGTGAACCAGATATAAAACCTTTATTTATAGCCATTTTTGAAGAACTGCATGAGCCACTTTCTGTTTTGTTGAGCCTCCAACTGGTTGCTATAGGAGAGAGAGGGAGAGAGGGAGAAAGTGAGTGTGTGTGTGTGTGTGTGTGTGTGTGTGTGTGTGTGTGTGCGCGCGCACGTGCGTGCGTGCATGCATGTGTGTGTGTGTGTGTGTGTGTGTGTGTGTGATGTCACACTAAAAGCATGAATGGTCTCCTCCTCACTATATGTGTAATCAGGGGAATAGAAGCATTTTATTATCCCAGAAGAAGGCCTCATACAGCTACACATAATGTCAAAGTAAATAGGAAGAGTGTGGAACAGAGAACAGCTCTGTCATTATTCACAGGACTTTTGTAAATGTACACTAGATGTTCCCTCTCACTCACTCTTTCACTCACTCACTCATTAATAATAATCCTATTGAGGTCATGAGGAGGCTCAACCAACAGTGGGCAAAGGCAGGGTACACTCTAAACAGCTCATCAGGCCATCACAGGGTCATCACTCACACTCACACTCACACCTAGGGGCGATTTGGAACCGCTGATTAGCCTACTTTGCATGTTTTTGGACTGTAGAAGGAAACCGGAGTACCTGGAAGAAACATCTGCAAGCACAAGGATAACGGCCACACAGAAACACTCTTGCCGAACCCAGGAATTGCATCCAGGAGCATCTTGCTGTGAGGTGGACGTGCAAACCACTACACTACCGTGCTGCTAGTAGATGTTGAGTAAATTATAAATATATAACCAGAAGTGCGTAAATATATCCTTTGCATAAAATAATAAAACATTTCATGTCAGATTGGTGCTCCATCTATCAAAAGATGACACGTCATACAAATAGACACATTTGTAATATTGACCAGATGTTTATATTGCATGACCAAATAAATTCTTATCAGTCTTGTGGCATTTAATGACTGTTTGTTCCTGACTTAACAACCACACATACTATCATTTTTATTCTTTTTATTTATCTATTCATTTGCTGAAATGCTTTATCCCCTGAACAGCTCGCATGTGCAGGGCTAACACAACATGCAAGCATGAGGAGAACATGCAAACTCCACACAGCAACGCCCTGACCGAGCCGGGGACTTGAACCCAGGACCTTCTTGCTGTGAGGCAGACTACCACTGCACCACAATAGGTACGTCTGTTGGGCTTTTTACACCTGCGCCTACTGGCTCATCATCACAGTTGGAGCTTATCCCATTCAGAGACTGGAGCCCATAGACGACCCTGGGTGAAGGCGGGTTCACCCTGAAGAGCTCACCAGTCCATCGGAGGGCAACACACTCACACCCAAGGGTATCCAGTATTCCTAAAGTCTTTGGACTGTGGGAGAAAATAGGAGTACCTGGTGGAAACCTATGGACGCACAGGGAGAACATGCAAACTCCACACAGAAACACCCTTGCTGGATGAACCCAGGACAAAAATTCTAATTGCCTTATTGTTGTCTAATTTTTTATAATAATTTGTTTACAGTGTTATATTAGTAGTGGTAATTCAGAAAATTTCCATATGAGTATTTAGATGGGTTTTAGAGAGCTGGTAGCTGCTCGGACCAGGCTGGATTGCTCAGCAGGTGAGTAATTGACTGTTTGGAAAACCTCCTACTTCTTTCCAAACTAGGTTTCGTTAAGCCTCTCTAGGATTCTCAGACTTTTAACCCATGCTGTGTTGGTCACATGTACCCTCTACTCAAACCAAATCATCTGTGCAGTGTGCACATGACTTAGTTAACAAAAAGACGTGTCTTCTAGTGCTATACCTACAGTAGACTATGATTACAGTCTGACCAGTTGCCCCAACAGCTGAGAATTCCTCCTGTCTACACCTTACTATCTTAAATAGAATGTCTTAACATACACTCACTCACTCACTCACTCACTCAATGTAATCCTACATGGGTCGCGGGGAGGCTGTGCTTATCTTAGACAACACTGGGCAAAGGTGTGGCACACCCTGAACAGCACATCAGACCATAGCAGGGCAACACACACTCACACATAGGGTCAACTTAAAACAGCCATTAGGCCTAATGTACATGTCTTTGGACTGTGGGATACACACACACACACACACACACACACACACACACATATATATATGTGTGATTCCACCAAGGCAAAAAATATTTGTAATAATGTTCATTTTTCCGCTTGGATTTTTTTTTTTGAGTCAGAACATCATCAATCACTGATTTTTTTAATGGCCCAGCAGATTTAGGTATCGTGGCAAAATCAGATGGCAGAATGAGATTATAAATAAAAGTGATCTGAAATAACCCAGTCCTGAGTGTGTTCACATGTGTGATTAAACTGCAGTGTACCAGACACCTTTAACCCCTGATTCCAGACCCAATCACGCGCAACCAATACAGCACAAAACCGGATGTGGATATTGCACCGGAAAGAGGGAAATGTAAGGTACAACTCTTAAACACGTGCACGTATCAACCTTTAAAAGTAGGCTACAAGTCTCGGATTTGGAATCTCAGCCTTAGAATCACTTGGTATTGGAGAATCAGTGATCAAATCCAGCCATGTGTTTGAGAAGCGCTCCTATGGCCCCGCCCACACGCAGTTTATCACCACGCCCCCAGTATGACCTCCATTTAAGAAAGAAAAGGATCTGAAGAAGAAAACGGGAGACGCGGAGAGAGAGAGAAAGAGAGAAAAGAAGAAGAGAAAGGAAGAGAATCTGAGTTTTTCTTTGAAAAGCCATGAGATTGGTTTAGATTGTGGCAGGAGGAGGAAACCGTGTGAACTTTATCCCAGAAGAAACCCGAGAGCTGAATTCCAGATCGGAACTCATCCCATCATGGGTTTTAAAAAGCACCGCTCAAGCCCGGTGGGAAGCTTCTTCCACATCATCTCTTCCCTTGTCACCTCTTCCCTTGTTCCCTGGACCCTGGGCTTTAATTTAGATGTGGAAAAGCCGGTGGTGTACACAGGACCTGCAGGAAGTTATTTCGGTTATTCTGTGGACTTTTATATGGTCCAGTCCCCAGGGTGAGTTCAGATCCTTCAACTAAACATCACTTTACATTCAATACTTTTATTTATGGGGGAAAAATGTCAGAAAGTGTACTGAAAGCTTTTCTAAATATTTAAAGTCCCTTCTCACCATCCTGGGATAATTCTAGGAACTGATTAAACTGTGGAAGAGTTAATGATTATAAGTCTTACTAATCAAATTAGACCTTAATGGGGAGTGTGTGTGTGTGTGTGTGTGTGTGTGTGTGTGTGTGTGTACATACACAAATATTACTGCATACGACAGAAGACAAAGGCCCCCAGTTGTTGCACTGAATAGATGAAAGTTTGTCCTCACAGCTGGAGACTCTCTGTCTCTTGACCTCCACCTTTTGTTCAGAATGACATTAAACCCTGAACTGTATGCAGAACTTCTCCAAAAACCTTTTATTTTTGCCTGTCCATTATCTGCTTGATAAGCCCATGTTCCAGGCCATATTTAGTCCATGACCAGGGGAATCTGTGACGTCACAGCAGGGAAAATGATTCACCCCTCAGAGGGGAATTACTAACAATGCTCCTGTAATTACCCCTGACTACTGTACCCACCTCTCCCAGAGAGAGAGAGAGAGAATAAAATCCACATTTTTGCAAAATTTCCCTGTATTATGCATTATTAGATTACCAGGAGACGATAGAGTTGATTTGGAACTTTTAAAGATTATTTGTATATCAGTTATAATAAATCAGATGTGCCTCATTGATGGGTCTGATTTGAGAAGTGTTGTATATTTACTCACACAGTTCAGTTCCTGTTCTGTCTTTCTAAGCCAGACAGAGATGTTTGGGTGACTCATTGTTATAAGGAGTAAAACCTCAGTCTTAGATCAGATTATATCAACTTTAATAAGTCATGCCTTCCTTGGAATTTCCTCTGAGACTCAGTGACACATGGACTTAGACGTCTGTAATCGCCGCTGCTCCTGTGAACTGGTGGATTGTTTAGAATTAAAAGGGAGGGGCGCTGATTGTGTCTGGTTTCTTTGAATGATAATTGCTAGACGTTTTGAGGAGGGGAAAGTGGGTTCAAGGTCAGATTAGATTCACAGGCTTTTGAGTAAAGGTTTAAGAACTTCTCTGAACGTCTCTGTGGGGTTCATCAGATTACAGGGATCTCTGCTGGGTAAACTATCAGTGATCCAGACGGGACAGAGTCCGCGTTGTCTGGTTTAGTTCTTGTACCTGTTCAGGTGTAACATTCATGGGGTTTTACTTTCAGACAAGCGAGAGTGACATTAAATTTTAATGTGATCGTTCATTAAGAGGTGTGTGTGTGTGTGGGTGTGTGTGTTGGTTAATGTAGCTCTGAGAGTATAGAGTGGTAAAACGCTCTCTCTCCTTTTCAGCCCACTGCTAATGTAATTTAACATGGTTTTTAACCCCCTCACCCATTTCACATATTTCAGGCCATACAACCCCCATCTCTCTCTGTCTCTCTCTCTCTCCCTCGCCCATGAACTATGAAGTCACAGCAAAAGCAGCTGCTGCTCTCACTACTGTTACTTGATTTGAACTTAAACTCTTCCCAGGGCATTCTTGGGGGGGGGGATCAAGGGACCTACAAACATTTTTGTACATACCTTTGTGATTGTTTCCATACTCTTCCCTACTCCATCTTCTTCCGTTCAATCACTTCTCATCATACATTTTTCTATTCTATAGTTTCATAACAAACATTACAGTGAAGTCAAATAGATGGAACACTGTTTTTAATTCTCATGTGAACTGCACGCTGCTGTATGAACAGACTTCCCAGTATTCAATACGTTGTTTGACTGTTTTCCTATCATTCCCTTAGCCAGCTGTTTAAAACATCTGCAATGCAGAATCAGCTCTAAACATTTCTAGTAGTTTTGGGATGACCGAGTCAACGCTCGAGCTGTTTATCAATAAGAGCCAAATCCGAGTTTATCGAGCGCAATACTGAGGATCGAGTTGTTATTTTAAAATAATAATAATAATGATAACATTTTAAAATCATATTTCATTAGAAAATAGTGTTTTAGAAATATACAGCACAAAATAAAGTATAATCAAAATAGAAATTTTCTAGTAATTTCTGTTACATTCTGTATATTTTTAAAACTACTTCCTCGTATCAGATCTTTGGAATATCGTGGCTCCCTGTGGGTGTGCATTTCATCTTTCTAACTAATTTTAAAAGTATAAGAGTACTCAAATTCAAATCTCTAAATGAATTTGTCTGTGTATAAAATCTGATGGCGATAGCTTCTCTTTTAATTATTTTAGGGGCAGTTATTTTCCGAGTTTCAGAATGATATCAGGGCCCAAATGAACATGTACAAGTATAGGAATTTGATCCATTCGTACCATTTGTTGACCGATATGTGTTAGAACTGTTAAAAGGTTTAGATTAAAATTATTACCAGTGTCGTGAGAAACTATATTTGCACCAGGATGCATATATTTAAACACAAACACCAGAAATTATGTTTAAATGTTAACTTGGGCCTTGATGTCTTGATGTCAGTTTTTAAAATAATCCTCCATAAAATCATTAGAATAGCACCTATTGGTTTAAGATTTTACATACAAACAGATATTAAAAGAGAGAATTTATTTTTATTAACAAAAATATTCTAAATATTTCATGAACATTCTAAATCTGTTTTATTTATTTATATAAAATGTGTGTGTGTGTGTGTATACACTTAAATTATATATATATATAATTTAAGTATCATTTCAGCTTGTAAATCAGAAGGAGTTGAGTTTTTGATATTATGAAGGAAATGGATTACATCATGGACTTTTTAAAATCTTGCTGTTCTGAACAGTTTTCATAGATTGAGATCATGTTACAAACTCAAACAAACTTAATGTATGAATCCGATTCATATTTTGCATATCCGTATTAAACCATGTTTCCATCTATATGAATAATTATATTTTGGTTAATAACATTCATGATGTATTTTTTTTTTCTAACAGCCATCACAGTGCTCCTTTAATATAGAGTTTTATTTCAGACTAACAGAGAAACCTGAAGTCTAAAACATGTTATAAACTCTACAGATAGACTGTATACATCATGGTCTGTCTAGAAGGGTTCATAAAAATTTACCTTACTGCACCCACAATATCTATTCTTCTCTAAAGCTATGCATGTGTTTAATGATGTCACATATCCTTGCTTTAAAGAAGAAATATTAGCTTTTTTAGAATAAAAACCAACAAAAACACTGTTTCCTGGTACAAACTTGTATCCTTAGTTAAATCATTAGAAAGAAGTCATTCATTATGTGTAGGAGCAGCACATTCCACTCTGTCTGCATGGCATGGAGATAAGGAGGGGGAGCTCTTCAACAGCATTAGGTCAGAGATCAGGGTCTAAACACTAGACTACATTCTCACTGGGGCAGATAAATAATATATTGAAATGGAAATACTTTTCAGTTACATTTACTCATGTATAATTAATCTTTCGGGAGGTACTTACAAAATGTGCATTGTAGTAGAAACCACAGCAATAAAACGTTCTTTATGAAATAACTTGCATTTAAATAACAAGTGGGTGGAACAGTGGTGTAGTGGGTAACATGCCTCCCTCACAGCAAGAAGGTCCTTGGTTCAAGTCCCAGGCTCGGTGAGGGTTTTTCTGTGTGTAGCGGGCCTATTCTCCTTGTGCACGTGTGTGTTTCCTCCCACAGTCCAAAGTCATGCACATGTTCCAAATTGCCCCTAGGTGTGAGTGTGAGTGTGAATGGTTGTGTGTGTGTGTGTTGCCCTACAATAGTCTGGCAAGCTGTTCAGGGTGTACCTTGTGTTAGTCCAGTGTTGGCTGAGATAGGCTCCAGCCTCTCCATTAACCTTGAAAGAATTAAGCAGTTTGGCAACTGAGTGATAAGAGATTTGGCATCTTCCTTGACTTTCCCATGTTGTTAATACCAAATTATAGACACAGCTGCCTCGTAACTACTGACATCTTTTGCCGCACTGTGTTAGATTTCCTTCTTGAAGGAGATTTATAATCCCTTCCATTGTGTCATCTCTCACCGTCACTTTTTTCCATGCAAATAACCATATAATAAAAGCGTGTAATTAAAATCCGTCAGTTTGTAAAGCTCTGTAAACTCCCTTTTAACTACAGACTTGTTTGCGTGTTAAGATTTTTGCTGGTGTTTGTTTCGGAAATGCAAATTACAAGATTGTGCCCCAACCCTTACTTGAATTTTGAGTCATTACTTTTTTCCTCTATTAATCTGAAACAAATATTTACTGTTAATTAAATCTATTTGTGCCTGTCTAATACAAAGTAACAAACTCAGGGTGAAAATTCTTTAAATGTCAGGATTTTATCATTGATTCATTTTCTGAACTGCTTAATCCTAATTAGGGACACGGGGAGGCTTGCGCCCATCTCAGCCAACTCTGGGCGAGGGCAGAGTACATCCTGGACAGCTCGCCAAACCATCGCAGGGCAGAAACACGCCGGCGGCAATGCAGCCTACTCTTTACGAACGACCGCAGTGGTTCTTTTACATGACAGTGAGCGATATGGCTGGCCTTTGATAACCCAGTTAGCTGTTAACTTTTTTTATTAAGGAGGTCATTATTACTATTATGATTATTAATGATATTAATTTTATTACTATTATATGCATAGCCCTCGCCCATGACGACACAGATGATATCTGGTGATTGTCACACTCTCAATGCTGATTAAGTATTTTTTCCAGGCTCAGTTTGTCCTCACTGTTCAGAGATGCATCGCTCTGTGTGGGTTTGGATCTGTTCTCTTCTCCTCGATATATCTAAAGATTGATTTTAATGTCCTGGTTAATATGATTATTGTTTGTGTTTTTGCTGTTTAATTTTCTAAAATTACGAATAAGGCTAAGGCAGCATGGTGGAGTAGTAGTTAGAACGTCCGCCTCACAGCAAGAAGGTAATGGATTCAAGTTCCGGGCTGAGTTTGTTCTCGTGCTTGCATGCATTTCCTCTGGGTAATCTGGTTTCCGTCCACAGCCCAAAGGCATGCACATTAGGCTAATTGGCTGTTCCAAATCACACCTGTGTATGTGTTGGCTCTGTGATAGTCTGGCAACCTATTCAGGGTGTAGCCTGCCTTCACCCAGTATCGGCAGCGAGGGGCACCAGGCTCCCTGTGAATTAAGATCTCTGCAATTGGGTGATTGAGTAAGTGAGTGGATAAGGCTGTATTGGTTTCCAGGCTATTTTCCTTCTGACATTTGTGTTAAACCTTGTTGTTGTTAGTGTGGTGGTGGACGGCTGGCTCTAAGAGTCCTACTCCTCCATTAGTAGTAATCCAAATCACATCAATCTTGGCAGCCTTGTTCTTGTGGATGATATCTACAATTCCATGGAGTATGAATTTTAAATTCTTGAACCAGATACAGGGTCCAAATAGTCCAATTGCTTCATGATTCATGGACCGATTCAAACGAAATTTGGCAACATTATCCTACAATGTATACATCAATACCAACAATTTTTACTATTCGACCCAGATGTAGAATCCCGACATGATAGTCACAACGTTTCAAAGTCCTACTTCTACTTTTATTTATTACCGGAATTGAATGAAACTTTGCAGGTTTATCCTAGATGGCCTGATGATCAATTCTATGGCACTGATTTAAAAACATTTTTTGATTTACCTCCAGGGTGTAGCTCAATTAAGCTTATTTTGTGGACTTTATGATCTAGTTCACAATTAAGCATTAGCCTCATTCTTCCACCTGGCTAGCGTCTGAAAGGATTTTTGAAAACACAAGTTGGTTGTTTTAAGGGTTAATAGGCAGAAGCTTGGTCAGTGGCTGAAGCGGTAGAGAGTATGTTCCACTGTAATAGAGAGACTGTTTTACTGTCTGCCTGGAATGGCAGGTTTGAATAATGAACCCCTGTCCTTGTATGTTCTTTTGTGGTAAAAGCCACGTGTTGAGTCACAGCGGGCCAAATTGGCCTTGTACAGTCCTCCGTCATGCCCTCAGGCAAAGTTATGGCTGGTGCTTGGTTGTTCTGAAACACACTTTGGAGCTTGTTTATATTTCAATCTTTTATTAATAGCTGGTCATTTAATTTTGTTAGATTTTATATTTGGAGTGCTTTTTTTATGTTCTTTCAATGTGTTTTCTGATGTTACTTGTTTGTAAGTGGATTTAATAATAATAATAATAATAATTATTATAACATTACATATAATTATATGATGATGATGATGATGATAATTGATTTGTACTTCTTACTTGGCAGAGATAAACTTTAGAAACCTTCTCACAGGTATAAGGTAGCAACAGTTGTAACTCGTTTTATATTAAATTTAACTTTAAAAAATCCGTTCTTTATTTATTCGTACAACTTTTTTGTTCGTTCTTGTTTCTGTCATGTAAAGGAGAGAAGTAGAGGCAACCTTCTCATATTGAAAACTCGTAGGAGGAAAGGTTATAAAGAAAATGTATTTCCTTAAATCTTTTTAGCTAACACTTTGCACAATTTGTTCAAATGGAGACCAAAAATTATCTTGTATTTCAACGAATAGTGACAAATTAATGTAAGTACTACAAATGGGTAAAATAGTGTGGCTTTACATTTTTACAAGGTTCCACTCCTTAAATAAAGATAATTGATATACCCCAGAAAACCAATAAATCAAATGTTATGAAGCTGCACACTGGCACCGAAATCCTGATCTGTAGGTCACCTGTTTTGATAATTATATCTTTTGGCAGGAAATGTGTTAGTGGTTCTTGATGTGCGTGTTGTGATGTTTATCAGATCAACAGAAACGAGTCTACAAGCTATGACTTTTTCCTGAAAAGACTGAAGTTAAATAGTTGTAATGTTTGTGATGAAACCTGATTGTACTTAACTTGGTCCTGGTTTTATGGATCTCATTTGCTTTTACTGTCAATACTACTCTCCCTATTGCCAATAATTCCACTTTATTTATTTATTTATTTATTTTGGTCGTCATGAGGGAACCGAAGCCAGCTGTTTAAGCAAGCTATGCAGATTTCCTGTGCCATTCTTCGTGGAACTGCTTTCTTCATCCCTTTTTGTAAAACTTTTTCTTTTTTTCTTTTTTTTTTTTTTGTAGATGTAATGGTGTCCACTGAGCAGACAGGCCATTCAAACAAAGCTTAAGATCATATTTTTATGGATCTTTTGTTTTTGCCCGGTTGGAGTCAGAGTAAACATTTGGTAATATTGAAGTGTAAGAAAGGTGTGTGGTTGTGTGAGTTCCAGCATATATTTGGGTGCAACTAATCTGAAAGTAATGGCTAATCTACTTAAAAATTGGCAAAAAAATTGTGTTTTCCACAACTGCCGGCCACCTACAGGATCACAGACTAGTGCACCATTGATCGCGGGCTACTTTTATCTCGTCAAACTGTTTAAGTCTAATTGTAAGTTTATTTTATTGGATGGTTTTATTAGATGGTCCTCATGTGTAATGTCCATGATCAATAAAAAAAAAAACACAAAAGTCCCTTTAAAAATCTCAGAACTGAGCTAAATTTACCCATTTATACTTTATTTAGTGCAAACATCATCTTTTTCCACATTAACCATTAAACACTTGCATATTAAAGGTTTTTATTTTGGGTCTCAGCCTGCAGAGGTGCATACTGGGAGTGCAGATATATGAAAACTTATGGTGTTCTGATTGGTCCTCAGTGTAATGTAATCAGTCGTGTGTGCATCAAATCCACTGTCAGAGCCGAAGTTCACTTTTACGGCAGTTATCTGGGCTAGATAGGATGTTTTATTGTAAAAAGAAAAAATTCTGTCACTTAAGGGTTAACGCTCTAAAGCATCACTTCAAATACTGATGTATTGAACATGTTCAGATCGATGATGAAATGGCTGTCCCGCATGCGAAGAAGAAGCACCCCCCCATTTAAATCGTACCTCTGATCAGTGAGCAAAGTGCAGTTGTGTTCATGCGTTAAATTCAAGTTAAATGGCGGAAACTTCCCTGAAAGAAGTGCTGTGTATATTTTTTTTTGTATTGGAATAGTTTTTTCTGTTCTCAAAATATTGGGTTGCATTTGTGATTTAGTGCTTCGTTCTCTCTCTCACTCATTTACTGAACTGCTTAACCCTCCTACTATGATCACAAAGGCTGTAGGCTCGAGCCTATTTCAGCCGACACTGGGCGAATGCAGGGGACACCCTGAACACCTGGCCAATCCATTGCAGGTAATTTAGTTCCTAAATGGTTGAAGTAAGCCCAAATTAATGGTTGGTATTTTTAATTTATTTATTTATTTATTTATTTCTATTTTTTTCTATTTTCTATATTAAGCATGCACATGCCCCCTCCGTGACATGCAATGCTACTGCCGCCGCTTTAGGAACTGCTGCACGTTCATATTTGGGGGCGACTTAACACACTCGGGTAGCTATTGATATGATTGGCTGGTGTCCACTGTGAGTGACAGGAAAGTG
Source organism: Neosilurus hyrtlii (assembly GCA_028564935.1). Taxonomy (NCBI): domain Eukaryota; kingdom Metazoa; phylum Chordata; class Actinopteri; order Siluriformes; family Plotosidae; genus Neosilurus; species Neosilurus hyrtlii. Next base: position 15,108 of record JAOUQZ010050853.1, read on the forward strand.
GGTGTATGTCGTCCCTTCCTCCCATGAGAGCTCAGCCAATTAGGTCCCATGGACTCCCGGACACGGATGGCTTCTGATTACATTAAATCCACCTACATGCACACTGTTCTACACATGCAGTTATGTTACTGAGCCACACAACACACTGCAGGAGTGTACTAACATGACTATTCATGCCATACTGTAACAGCATTTGTGGATCAAAAATATAAAAAAAGCGTCATATCACCCAGTCGATTGAAAGGCTCGGTGCTTCAATGTTCAGGATGCTTTTTCCTCCATATTTTTAAATAAGGTATGTAATTGAGGCTTAGGGGTGCACTGTTACCTTCCCAGTTTGTAATGTAAGAAAAGAGGCAAAGATGACCAGCCCATTTAGAAAAGTGTCTCAGTGCTATGTAGAAATACACCTCGTCCCAGCCCTCAAGAACCTCTACCAAGAGTGTAGAAATTGAGGAACTGGGGCAGAGCCATCTTGTAATTCAGCAAACTGTTCCTTAGAGACCTCACGGGAGATGTTGGGGTCAAAAGAAAAACCGGTTATACGTATTCTTTCAAAGGAAGTTAATACATAAAGACTGGATTTGGCAAAGGAAAGTCTGTGAACATGTCAGCCACACATTGGTGGCTCAGTGGCTTTGTGGTGCCTCAGTGGTTAAGACTCTGGGTTACTAATCAGAAGGTTGGGGGTTTAAGCCTCAGTTCCACCAACCTGCCTCTGTTCAGCCCTTGAGGGGATAAAATCAAGTCACTCTGGATAAGATGGTCTGCCAAATGCAATAAATGTGTATGTATATTACTGAAGATGCATCAGTTGCACTTTTTTGGCCAATAGTCGTGGCTTATTTTGTTTTAAATCTGACCTGCTGATACCAGTTGTGGCGATTTTTTTTTTTTCTTTTATCTAAAAAATAACATGGAGACCAAGTAAAATTAACTGCAGTGCAGTGAAAGTTTTTTTTTCCTGTCTGATTTCCTCTATTTTTGTTGATTCTTAACACTTAATTGTTCTGTTCTCTCAAAAAAAATCTTCATTTATTGAAGGACAAAAACTCAGTAACACCTACACCCACAGGGGAAATGAATAGCATTAATCCTTTTGGTACAGTGGGTGTGGTGTATTAGTCAGAAAGCGTAGTGTGAGTTTTTGAAGTTGAGGTGTTAGAGGCAGGTAAAATGAGCAAGTGTTAGGATTTGAATGACTTGGACAATGGCTGCATTCTGATGCTAAACAACTGGGTATATTAATCTCTAAAACTGCAGGTCTTGTATGGTTTGTGGTGTGATAGTTCGTACCTAGTGTTGAACAAGGCATAGTGATGTGTGTGAGAGAATTAAAGATTTGTACGTCTGCTTTGTTCTCACAGAAGAATCACAGAACTGCTGAAACTGCTTTTGACTGATTAAATTTTTTTAAATTTGGTTATACTGTATTAATCCCACAAGGGAAATTATTACCTCTGCATTTAACCCATCCAAAGTAAGCGCGCACACACATTGGGGGCGCCTGGAGAGCAGTTGGGGGTTAGGTGCTTTGCTCAAGGGCACTGCAGCCATGAAGGTGGAGGAAGGGAGGGTGCACTTTACTCCCCCGCCGCTACACATTTTCCCTGCTGGTTCGGGAATTGAACCAGCGACCTTTCGGTCCCAAAGCCGCCATGAAGCTACGGCTACTCCCTGCTTTACACTTGTAGAACACATGCACGCACACACGCACGAACGAATGAACCACCAGCTTGCTTCAGGCTTTGTGAAAAACTAAAGTGTATATTTAGAGTGATGTTTAACAAAAATTGTCAAGATTCCGGAAAATTTCTTGCTGAAATCTGTGAAATGATGTTACTGTACCATTTTAGCCTTTATATTTGGCGGTAATGTTAAATTGGCTCTGACTGGTTTTGGGATGACTGCCTCCAGGTCCAGAAATCCAATTTCATACAAATTTATATTTATCTTTTTTAACCTGCAAGGTTCTAGAATAGTCCATGGTATGTGAACACACAAGACGGTTCTGGAAAACTTCACTTCTTATTAATCCAGTACTCTATTTTTTTGAGTATTTCTGTACATCATACAGTTGTACACTTCTGCTGCTGCTGCATGTATTCGGAGGCTGCTGATCCATTTTTAACATGGAGTGTTTTTTTGCCAGCAGGTTTGAAGTAATTTGAAAGAGTGCTCAAGTGATATAATTCACACCAGGGTAGGTGGTGACTGGGGTACTGGGGTGCATGTGGTGGAGTGTTTATGGTTTGTTAATTTGGGTTAAAGACCCAAGGGTTTTCTTCCCTATTCCTTTACACTGCTGGTTGTTATATCAACAGCTTTTTATCCAACTTTCATTATGACGGCACCAAAGATTTTTATCATGGCAGTTGGTCTTATTAGCAAAGCCTTACCTGAGTGAAGTAAAGGCTTATTTATTTAAACCCCCCCCCCCCCCCCTTGTGCTAGTGTTCTGGTGACTGGTGTTGAGACATTTGTTCACTGAAAAGCGCTAATGTCCTCACTTGTCATTGCATGTGTCTCAACACTATTCATTAAGTGTCTCGTTTATGATATAAGACGCATTTTATGGACACTTAACCAAACACACCCATGTACGTGGCCTGACCAAAAAGGTTACAATTTGCATTGGAATCAGCATGTACTTGATACCCCTTGGTTTAGATCCGGGGTGTGCTGTTAGTTTTCTTAATGGGTGACATGAGAGACAAAAAATATTGTGACGTGCCAGACCATTAGGCCTAAATAAATTATGCTTAGTATTAATTCTATCTCTTTATAAAAGCAGAAAATTGCATCGTTTTGACAAGATACGACTGGAAAGACTAAATGTGATGCTTATGCGAGAAAATAAGCTTAGGAAAAACATAATTCCAAACTTATTCCATCAAAATTCCCCAAAACAACTGTAAACAAAATGCCCATGTTTAAAAATGTACGATATGCAACTTTCTCAGGAAAGCCTACACCAGGCTGTACATTTCATGAACAAAAAGACTCCTATATTGCAGTTTGGTATTTAGTTCATTCATCACTGCAGTCTCATCAACAGCAATTTCAAGATCTTCCATCCAGTTCCCATCTGAGAGCTCTGGTATGTCTTTGCCTTTCTTTTTACAAAAAAATTGAATCTCTGCTTTCAGGTCCCAACTTTACAGATTGGGCGGGGATACACCTGACTTGTGAGAGACGCTTGAAAGAAAGACTTCAGTTGACTTGGGAGACTTAATATTGGACTGGAGCAATGGATAACAGTCATGTGGTCTAATGAGACAATATTTACCCTATACCAGGGTGATGGGTACGTCAGGGCAAGAAGGAAAGAACATGCAGTGATGTACCCATCATGCATAGCGGAACATGGGGTTGCTTCCATTTGTCAGGTCAAGGCTCAACAATGTTGTGTTAATACATTGAAGTCAGCTGCCCCCACCCCTGACAGCACATACATATTCTAGGACAACAGTACCAGGATTCATTAGACCTGTGAAAGCGGTCAGGGAGGAATTATGAGGAATCATTTTTACACATGAATTCCCCACCACAGTCTTAACCTTTAAAATCTTTGTACTGTCCTGGAGAAGACTTCATAGAGTAGTTTGATTCTCCTGTTATAAGTATGAGCTCTCAGCAAAAAATCATGCAACATTACAACAGCTATTTCAGTCCTAAGTTGCACTAAGGTTGCTGAAGCAATGCCACGGCAAAGACATACCATAATCACATCACCACAATTTCTCCACTCAGTTCTGTATTTTTTTCTTTTTTTTAAAATTACCATTTTGGATTTAGTTTTCTTGCTTTGCATTTATTTAGCAAGGCTTTCCACTATATTTTGGAGTATGCCTGTAGAACGTGTTGCCTATTTACCCACAATGGTATCATGAGTGGTGCCCCATATAGAGCATTTCTACGTTGGCTTCGATATTGATTGTTTCTCTGTACTTGTCATCACTCCCACCTCCACACACTTGCATGCACACTATATCTTTGCGGCGACACGGAACACAAACTTGTTAAACGGATAATTAAACTAACCAGACAGGAAGTCAAGAGTGAAAGTAAACGGAAAACTCAGTGTTTAGCTCCAGCCTCGAACACCTATCAGTAGCGATATCTAACGGGAGCTTCGCATTTCTTCATGTTAAGGTTTGGCACTGGTGTCCACTGAAGTTTATCCTAAACGTGAACAGTGCAGCAAGCAGGTTTATCACTGACCTCGCGTTGTGGCTTGTTGGATTTGCTAACTAGTCCTCTTAATATTTTGTCTTTCACCTTGCCTTCTGCAAATAATTGTTAATTATCTCTCTTGGGGTGGGGTATAATAGGCAGCAAATGAACTGTCAGTCCTTGAAGGTGATGTGTTGGAAGCAGGAAAAACGAACGTGGGTTAGGATCTGAGTGACTTTGACAACGGCCAAATTATCATGGCTAGATGAGTGTCTCCGAAACCACAGGTCTTGTGCAGTTTTCTCGGTATGCAGTGGTTAGTACCTACTCAAGGTTTTACAGGTTTTTTTATATTGATTGTAATATTTGGATGCTCTTTAAAAATTGTCACATTCGTTCACTGTCAGTATTGCCCATAACCACCCACATTGTATAATCACATAATCTTGAATACTTAACTGCTACTGTCTTCTAATGTTCTTTCTTTACTGTTGGTATTTATTTATTTTTTTAATTTTTGATATACTGTATTCATTCTGCAAGGGAAATTATTGCCTCTGCATTTAACCCATCCACGTAAACAGTGATTGCACACACACTCAGAGCAGTGGGCTGCCACACATTGGGGTGCCCGTAGAGCAATTAGGGGTTAGGTGCCTTGCTCAAGGGCACTTCAGTCATGAAGGTAGAGGAAGGGAAGGTACAGCCACCGCCACACATTTCCCTGCTGGTTCTCTAGCCACTGGGTTACGGCTACCCCATATTTATTTACATTTACATCAGCAGAGGACAGTTCTGTTTATTTATTTACATCTTTGGCTTTTAAATTTTTTTTTTAATGTTTATTAATTATTTATTAACAACTTTTATTTGGTATATAAAATTCAGCATCTGGAAACAAAACACTCAGGCACAGAATCTCTCGGCAGGCAAAAACTGTGTATAAAAGCAAATTGGCAAAACAGGTTAACTCAAGAGACAATATTACCCACGAAGGTTCTGAAGATTACGCACAGACACAGAGCATCATAGCAGACATAATATAATATACAAAGCAACAATATTCTATACATGGACACAGTATACACTTTCACTCTGTAACAATGCAGTAATGTCACAAAAATATTTTTGCATGAAAAAGGGACATGAGATAATTGTACAGTTAATAATTGTACATTTTTGGCTTAATGTGGCCAATTAGGCACCACCAGCAAATTTTGGCCATTGTATTCCAAAAAGTAAGATTTACCAAATATTTTATTAACCATGAATCATGTTAAATAGCCTATTAAATCGCCTTGAAAGTGACTTTATTAGAATCATTCCTCGGAATCCCTCCAGTCTGGGGCCATGAACCCAAATGTTTTTGGGGAAAAAAAACTTCTGCTGTCTTTTTTTAAATTCTTAGAAATTTTGCTCAGTTGTACTTAAGTATATAAACTAAAACTGGATTATAGGTTAAAGAGTGTCTTCACTTTCTTTCAGCAAAAAACAGTGTTTTATTACAAAAAACCTTAAAAATGAACGAATAAATAAATCATTAGCAATGTGAATGTTTGTTTTATTTAGTAATTTATTTATTTATTTATTTTAATGAAGCTTTTCTTTGGGGGGGGGGGTGACAACACACAAGTTGATGGGTTGGTTAGAGGGTAGGTGTGGATGTGAAGGGAGGTTTGAAAATGCTTTTGAACATTGTCATCATATTCCGTTCCTCTGTTGGTTTGGGTTTTGCCAAATGTTGGTCTGTTTTGATGCCAAATGGGATTTATTTATTTATTTTTTGGTAGCAGCAATAAGATCCAATATCTGCCACATCATTGTAAAACTGAACACTACCTCTTCCTACTGTCCATTTGTTGCCTTATAGGTTCTTTCCCTCAATCACTCATTTGCTGAGCTGCCTAATCCTAGAGCTGGAGTCACGGTTAGACCGGTGCCTATCTCAGCCGACTCTGGACTCAGTTTGAACCTGATGTAGTTTCATGATGTGCCTTTTCTGATTGTAGGTAGACGTTGTCAGCAGTGGCTGTGTGACGTCCTGCAAGTTATAATCAGTCTGCTTGTTCTCCTCATTAACAAGGCATTTCCACCTACAGAACTTCTTACTGGAAGTTTTTGTTTTTCGCATCATTCTGTTTCTTCTCCTGAGACAATTGTTTGTAAACATATGAACAATTTTTTTTTCTGCATTATTCTGTTTCATGCTGTCATTGGCTGGTTGGATAATTGCAGGGGTACAGGTGTTCCTAATGATGTGGCCCGTGCATATTGAGGAGTATGAATTAATGAATTTTTTAACTAAACATTATTTTTTTTCATGTAAGTGGCATCATTATAGAGAGTTTCCAGAGTGTCGGTACCACTGGAATGGTGACCACGCACATGGCGGAAAATCTGAGTTTCCTCTTCTGTAAGGAAGAAAGCAGTGTTCTGTTCTCCGGTTTAGGAAAATAATCAGAACATTACCCCTCCACAGCTTTGTCTATTACTAGGAGAGACCTGATTGTCTGTAGTCTTTTTCTGCTGTGCACTTTGTTCTGCTCAGTTTTCTCTTTCCTAGTCTTCATTTCCTGAAGTTCTGTTTCCATTTGATTAAAACCTCTCATTGAGATCTGTTTGCTGGAATACTTGGTCATTGTAAGCATTGCCCCCCCCCCCATCCCCGTCATGCATCACTGAGACCAGCCCACGAGACAGGAAAGGGTGTTCTTTTCCTGTCTGTATAACCCATCCCCCCCGAAGCTCTGCACCCCATTCCCATGCTCAGGGTTTTACTCGCACTCAGCAGTCCGTGTTGTGTTCCTTTTCAAAAATCTTATGTGTACAGCACAATGCAGTGTTAACCATTGTGTTGGATAATCGATAAATCTATATAAGAACACACCTCGATAAATCACCAAGTGTAAAAGCCAGAATGTTCACAATTCATGCTGCTATTCTTTCTTATATATAATTTATTTATTTTGGACAAAAAAATGTTGCATTGTGATGCCTTAAGTATACGAACAATGTGAGCACAGGCCATGGTGGCATGGTGGGGAGGGGGGCAATTGTATTTGACCACAATAAAAGTTCACGTTCAAGAAGCGTTTTTGTCATTTCAACTATATATAGTTAACGCAGTACATAGTGAAACGAAACAATGTTTCTCCAGGTCCAGGTGCTCATAAACATACAACAAGGATCAAGTTGGAGGCGGGGGCTGACCCTGACCCGGCCCGGCCCTACTATGATTATGCTCTAAAATGGCCTGGACTTAATGAGGAAAAACAAGAGGAAGCGTTCAGACTGTGAGGAGTTATCTGAGCACCATCTACCCATGTTCTCTTAAATAACAGCCTGTTTCAAAGCAGGATGGCGTGGTGTAGTGATTAGCATGTCCGCCTCACAGCAAGAAGGTCCTGGGTCCCGGGCTCGGTGAGGGTGTTTCTGTGTGGAGTTGGGATGTTCTCACCGGGCTTCCTCCGGGTACTCTGCTTTAATCCCATTCACATTAGGCCAACTGGCTGTTCCACATTGACCCTAGGTGTGACTTTGAGCATAAGTGGTTGGCCCTGCGTTGGACTTGCAAGCTGTTCAATGTGTATCCTGCCTTCCCCCAGAGCCGACTGAGACAGGCTCCAATATCTCTCTGCGGAACCACCTTAATTTTACTCTTGGGGTCATGGAGAGACTGTTTATCTCAGCCAACACTGGGCAGAGGTGCGGCACACCCTGCTTGTTGCACCATTCCAGGGCCTAAACACACACAACCATTCGCACTCACACCTAGGGGCAATACAGGGCCTTCTCTTCTTTGTTTACTTTATTTGTATATTATTTTTCTTGTCGTACTTGGTAACTTTAAAAAGGTGGTGATAATACAGATATCTTCTTACTGTTGTTTTATTACAATATTAATTGTTTTTCAGAGACGCAAGTATCATAGTTGGTGCACCTAAATCGAACACCAGTCAGCCGGAAATTAAAGAGGGGGGATCTGTTTTCTACTGCCCATGGAATCGTAACCTGTCTGACTGCCACAGCATAGAGTTTGACCGACAAGGTAAGGCTGGCGTGCGTCAGATCACCGTTTCGTTACAAATTTCTGTTAAATGAGTAATGTGTATCTTTATAAATGACCTCAAGGTGCTACATCTGAATAAATACTGCAATACTGTTAATGAAGAATGTGCTCAGTACTGTTTAGCAGGACAGCGAGTTTAATTCAAATTCAAATTCAAATTTTATTTGTCACATACAAATTATACACAGTACAATATGTAGTGAAATGCTTAGTA
>JAOUQZ010050871.1:0-23540 GCA_028564935.1 Neosilurus hyrtlii
AATATGCATGTCTCACAGACACACACACACACACACGCGCACACGCACACACACACACACACACACACACATGCCTCAACGTACAAGAACATTTTTGAAAATGTATTAATACATATGATTAATATAGTTAGAGAAAACTGAGATTAAAACTAAAATCATGAGTGAAAAATTACATGAAATAAAAGTAAAAATGGCAGTTTACAAAAATGAACCAAAATAAAAAAACGTGCAGCGAGCAGTGCAACAACAACTGAAACTGAATCAGGATTACAGGACAAATCAGTTTTCTTTTCTTTTTCTTGAGTTTTCCCAAGAAGAAATTTGTACTGTGGCTGCTGTTCTACTTTGAAGAAGAAGATGAGACAGTAACAGGCTGGTTCTAGAAGGTGGCAGTAATGTTGCAGTAAAATGAAAAACTGAAGCAACCACTAAAACGAAATTGAAAACTAGTTGAATTCATTATTAAAATATAAAGTAACCAATGTATGTAAAAGTGTGTGTGTGTCTGTGTATGTGTGTGTGCTACCTGTAATAATTATAAATTGCCCCTAGGCATGAGTGAGTGTTAGTGAGTAAAAATGATTACCAGGTTGTTGTTTTTTTTTCCTGTTTGTGTGCAATACAGTATATTATTAGCTATAAGAACACGATGAACTTCACTACAAAGCAGTCGTGGGTTTCGGCTCACTGGCGCACAAATAGAAAAGGTGGATTTGGTGGTGGTGTAAATTTTTTTTTTATTGTTTAATTTTTTTTTTTTTTTTAATATGAGGAAAAGAAAAGTAAAGAAGTGAAATGCCAAGCAAGAGTGCAATAATAAAAAGCATGGCAAGATTTCAGCTACCTCTTGTAATGTCCAGTAAGTCCATGGAAAACAACTGGAAATAACTTAAGCTTTAAGCAAATATTGCAGTATAACGTGGGATCCATCTACAGTTTTCTTAAGGCTAAACGTTGTTAATGAAGCACAGAGTGTCTGTATGTGTGTTAAAGATCCCCTTCTCTGGTTGCTTTTTTTAGCTGACAGAGTAAAGATTTGGGTGAAGTCCAAATCCCTCAGGGCAGCCCTGAAATTCCACCATTCATCATTTATGAGTCACTATTAAACACTAGTGAATTAAACAAAAAAGTTTTGTCTGCTCTCCAGAATGTTAGCAAAGGAATCCCCTTATGTGGTCATTTTTAATCTTCGGCTTTATGACTGTTGGTTAGATTTATCCAACCTCAACAGGGACATGAACATACCAATGTGTCCGTGTGACAGACTGACCTATAACCAAATACCCAGTTAAGGGTCGCAGAGTAAGATAAAGGAAGCTGTTGGACATGGAGACAGAAGAAGAAAGGAAAGGAAAGTGAGAAAGGGGATAGAACTGTGATAATGTGATTGGTTGTGACCTGAAAGTCTTATTGATGAGGACGCTGGTAGGCAGGAGTCACTGTGGCGGTCTGTAGAAACGATACCAAGGATATAGGGTTGCTGGTCCACGGTTAGTCACTGTGTATGATCAAATTGTTGCTGCACTATTGGAAATACTTTTAATCATTTTAATACTGATTAAAGTTATGCGTTGTGTATTTCCATCTATCTGTTATTTCATTTCTCCAGTGGTTCTTGTAGTTTTTGCGTCCATTTTATATACACAGCAGGAAGGTCCTGGGTTCGAGTCCCGGGCTCGGGCGTTTCTGTGTGGAGGTTGCATCTTCTATTGTGTATTTTGTGGGTTTCCTCTGGGTACTTTGGTTTCCTTCCGACAGGCCAAAGACTAATGCAAAATGGTTGTTCCAAGTTGCCCCTAGGTGTGAGTGTGAATGGTTGTGTGTGTTGACCCCTGCGATGTTCTGGCAAGCTGTGTGTGTCAAGGTGTACCCTGCCTTAACCCAATGTTAGCTGAGATCCCTAGTAGGATTAAGTGTTGTGTGAAATGAGTGAGTGATTTCAAATCCCCATAAATCATAGAACAGCGACCTCGACTTAGGAAACCCTTAGCGATTTCTGCTAAAATATGTCTCGCTTGGTGGTGGCACCACATGGAAACTCACTCAAGCATGGGGAGCCAAGCTCGGAAATCGAACCCATGCACCTGAGGCTATTTTTGTGTAGTGGAGACCCCTAGAAATGGCCGAGGGATTCCAAAATGAGGAAATGCATTGGCTGTGTAATCAGCCACTGTTGATACAGTAGCGTATGTTGTAAACATGTTACATTGAACATAGCGTTGCTGACCAAAACCAAACACAAAATCTCTGGCGAAGCGTTGCTAAACAGCGCCATGATAGTCACAGTTCCTTTCCTCCCAGCTATCTGCTCTTTCATCTGAATAAATAAATAAATACGGACAGTACGGGGCGTTCTGTGGAAAAGTAGTTTCATAGGAATAAGGAAAAGGTTTCCTAAGACTATATTGTCATCATTTCATACGCCCTTATTTCAGCTCAATTTATACACTGTGTGGCAATACAGTCCTTCTTTCTACTCATTCTCCCTCTTGTCCATCCAACACCAGCCCTGGGGAAAGGTAAATGCTAGATTTGTCCTTGATCGCCTTTGTGCTTATTCTCCACCCCCGAACCCCCAGGTGAACCCAGGCAGCGCTAGTCGCTTTTACGTCCTTCCCTGCAGAATCTACTCACCCTCCTATTGTCTGCTGTGCTTCCAGTTTGCTGCTTGTAATAACATGATTGATTTTGAGTCAGCCATTAAGAGAAGCTGTGTCGTCCCTGAGACAGACAGATATTGAATCTGGCTGATTCAATTAAAGACACGCATGGATTAACCATGCTGGAGAGAGCGCACGTCTCGCTTCATTATGCTTCCTCACAGTCTATTAAAACAGAGCAAAACTGAAAGTCTTCAGGGCTTCAGTATGTTTATGAAGCAGCCCTGTGTCAAAGGGTGTAATAATTATAAGTGAATATTTTTTTATAACCCTAGCGCTTTGCATGCTTTTGGAAACTGCACAGATTGAGTTAATTGGCCTTTTCTGAACCGATAGCTGTAACTTAATCAACCCAGCGAGTGTAAGAGATATGCACTGGAGCAATCCAGTATAACCCCTGACCACAGTATGACTCCGTGACTCCTCCCATTTCATGCATCATGATCACATATTAAACCGTGACTGCGGAAGGTTACCAACAGTGATGAATCCTATTAAACTGTTTTTAATGCATCTTGGGATTAAAAAAAATAACAAAAACACTGTTGATGTACAGTAACACACACTGGGATGGCATTTCAAGTGCGTGCATATGTGTAGGGTGTCATCACTGTCATCATTAATGGAGTTAATCCACTCAGTGGTCAGATTCACTCCTCAGCTTTAGACGCAGGCATCACGGCGGCGTAGTGGTTAGCATGTCCGCCTTACAGCAACAAGGTCCTGGGTTCGAGTCACGCGTTCGGCATGTGTACATGTTCTCCCTGTGCTTGTGTGGGTTTTTTCCAGGTACTTGGGTTTCCTCCCACAGTCCAAATACATGCACAGTAGGCTAATTGGTTGATCCAAGTTGCCCCTAAGTGTGTGTGTGTGTGTGTGTGTGTGTGTGTGTGTGTGTGTGTGTGTTTTGGCCCTGTGATGGTCTAGAGAGCTGTTTAGGGTGTACCCTGCCTTCCCTCAGTGTCAGCTGAGAGGCTCCAACCTTCCCACTACCCTAATAGTACGAATGAACGATGAGCCTTAGACACGTACTTAGTCCTCAGCAACTGTCCTCCTCCCTGCTCTGCCTTTGTGTGTGTGTGTGTGTGTGTGTGTGTGTGTGTGTGTGTGTGTGTGTGTGTGTGTGTCATAGAGCACAGTGTTGTGTACTTTGTCTTATTGTGAAGAAAAGTTACCTTGGTTTCTTGTGTTTTGTTTGTAAAAGAGAGGAAGAAAGATGTCGCTTTTATTAAAGTCACCACTGAGCTGATAATTGTAGTGTTGCTTAGCTGCCGACTTTCTGTGAGCTCGATTTGTGTGTGAGGAAGAGAGCAGAATAAGTGGGTTTGTAATTGTGAAAATCTTCCAAAAGAATATTCCAGCACTTCCAAGGTTGTGTGTAAAGTACATATCGTGCATATGCGGTGCATGCAAGCTTCCCATGTCCTTGCTATGTTTTATGAGTTTCTTTATATACTGACTTCCTCTGACTCACTCACTCACTTCCATAACTACAGAACTGCTTAATCCTACTACGGTCGCAGGGAGGCTGGAGCCTATCTCAGCTGGGCGAAGGTGGGGTACACCCTGAAAAGCTCCCTAATCACTGAACACTTGCACTCACATCTAGGGGTAATGCAGAAGAGCCAGTTAACCTAATGTGCCTAATGTGAAACCAGAGTACCCAGAGGAAACCCTCGTAAGCTCGGGAAGAACATGCAAACTCTATAAAGAAACGCCCAAACTCGGGACTCGAACCCAGGACCTTCTTGCTATGAGGCGAACGTGCTAAGCTTTACCCCACCGTGCCCCCTTTGATGGTCTGGCTAGCTCCAGCCCTCCTCTGACCCTAATAAGGACTCTAATAGGATTAAGTGGTTCGGCAATTGAAGGAGTGGTTAAGTGAGTAAAGCATGTATGGTGTTAACATTAAATACTTACTGGAACGGCTGGTTAGTGTGGAATGAGGACGAAGTCTTGGCACACGTCTGGTTGCAGCAGACGGGTAACGGTGCCATTTCCCCGAGTCATCAGCATTGGTGAATGCCGAGGACAAGAGGCCTAAAAGAGTTACATTCCAAATTTTGTTTCTATTCATTGACTAGACCTAGAACGAATGGAAGAGCCAGTCGTCTAGCCTTAGCAGTTAGCATGCTGACCTGCTAGCCTGATTTCCGATTGCAGGGGAGTGGTTACGATGCCCTCTCCCCCCATCACTGGTATCAGGTGATGCTGACGACTGAAGGCCTGTTCCTTGCAGCGGGTCAGTAAAGTTGCATCTGTTGGGGGAAAGAAAGTCTAGTTCCTGAAAATTAACAGAGTGGCTTGGTGGTGCCGCCTCACAGCTGCCGGGTCCATACTTCGTTCCGGAGCTCTGGTTTCTCTCTGGAATGGTTTTAACTTGTTCTCCCAGTGACCTCATGGGTTCTTTGTATTCTTTCCTTACCAGTAGGCAAGATAATTCTCCCCAGGTGTGAATGAGTGTGTGGTGCTGTGTGGGTGATGGACTGGTGTTTCCACCCAAGATGCATTGTTCACACCACAGAATACATTTATGAAAAAGAACAAATTTGGTGTTCGAAGGTTCCAAGTGTACCTTTCGGTTTTGCATTATATTGCCTTGCTTTTACACATTTGTTGATGGAATTCAACACTTGTCCTTAAAATGGCATTACCACCATTCAGTTATGTTTACACATGGTGTTCCCGTGTCCCGGGTATCATTGGGCTTGGCAGACATTTGTGCTCTCGGAGCACTTTTATTATTATTGAACTCTTATGCACGTTATGTCAGCAAAAAAGCGCCTTCTCTCTCTCATGGCGCCCATCACTAAGTGATCATCAAATTCTCTCTGCCACAACTAAGCTGTGTGGCGACGTGTTGTCTGCATCTTAGATTCTTGAAGTTCTCAGCTCCAGCATTGATCGACGATCTCCATGTCAACTGCTAACTGTTTCCAAGTGTTGGTCGGAATGGCAAAGTCTGTGAGGTCACACTTGATGATGTCTGAAACGTAGATGAGGACACCCAGCTGAGCGTTCGCCGAAGAGGACACATTTAAGCATCCTACTCTCGTTCATTCTGCATACGTGCCCAATCCAGCTGGGTTTTTTTTGGTATCCTGTTTTAATCATGCAAGGGAAATTTGCCTGTGCATTTAACCCATCCAAGGTGAGCACACACACACACCACCTCTCTTCCTCTCTGTATTACTCGCAGCACTTTTTTAAAGTGACATTGTAAAACTTTAACTGTAACACCCCTTGCAATTTTTTTTTAAATCCACTTTATTCTCCTGTCCCCAAAAGACGATACTTCAACTCACTGACTGGAATGAAACTTGACAGATGGAATCAGAGGAACATTCCGAGTCTACTAGACGGGCGCCCGGTTTATTATGTTCCTATCTTGCACAGCCGAGACGAATGAAACTGAAATACCCCGAGCAGTCACTTTCATCATCGTCTCTGTCATCCATTCAGAAGCCACAAATGATATTCGCTCCTCCTCAAGGGAAATTCTTTCACGGTGGAGAGAAAGCCTCAGCACTAATATAGTTAATTCATTACAATTCTTTTTGTCCTGGAACTGTTTTGAATTGCCGCAGAGTAATGGCAAATTCTAACCTAAGACATAAGTCTAGCAGACAGAGTTTACATTCATTTGTTGCATTTATTTTTTTTTAAAATAGAACCTCATTCTACCCATCCATCACAGGCCAAAATCAGTGATGTTCATAAAATGGCTTTAGCAGCGTGTCTCCGATCGGGGCAATAGATCTCAAGCTGGAGTTGATCTCAAGGGTTTTTCTATCAATTTAGACACTTATCTGTTGCTGAGAATGAAGCAAAAGTCATGCGGTGTGCTGTAAAAATATCCTAAAATATGGGCAGCGTTCATTCTCGCAAGAGCAAACGCCACTCAGATTCATAATTTGTAAATAGATTTGTTCAGTTTACTTACTCACTGAACTGCTTAATCCTCTTAGGGTCGCAGGGAAGCTGGAGCCTATCTCAGCTGAAACTGGGCGAAGGTGGGGTATACCCTGAACAGCTCACCATACGATTTTAGGGCAACACACACAAACCTGTATGCAATTTAGAGCTTCAAATTAGCCTTGTGCATGTCTTTGGACTGTGGGATGAGACTGGAATACCCTGAGTAAACCCACCAAAGCGCAGAGAGAACATGCAAACTGGACACACAAACACCTGAGCCTGGGACTCAAACCTAGGACCCTCTTGCTCGCAGGTAGATGTGCTAGCCACTACACAACCATTTACCTGCAAGACAACGATAAAAGTAGCAAAGAATATTTGCCTATGGTGGCGTTAGGAGAAATAAACCTTTTTTACGATTTACGATGTGACTATTTTTACGATTGTGTTATGTTCCTAGCTACCAAATTTTGGGCAAATTGTTGCTTGCTGGTTAGTACGGAAGGTACTGTTCAGTTACTGTCACTGACACCTAGGCTACATTTACACTTAAAGCATTTGGCAGACATCCTTATCCAAAGCATCTTACATAAGTGCTTTGTAGTCTCCAGTAAAACATGTCCTCATGCTAGTGCAAATAGGTCAGCGTCTAAGAATATCATCAAGCTAAAACCCAGTTAGGGAGGAGTTCAGCATAAGACAAGTTGGTTCTGCAACAGAACGGTGCCCGTTGAGCAGGCATATCGAACTGGATGCTTGTTCACCTTTTAAAAAGTCTTAAAAATGCCTTTCTTTTGGTTGAACTTTATTCCACCACCTGCCAGAACAGGGAACAGACCTGATGCATGTCTTCCGTATCGCTTTGTGGAATTGTGGGTCGAGTCAAGGCGTGCTATATGCAAAGACAGAAGAATCTACAGGTAGGTGCGGAGCTGTTTTTGGGTTTGTAGACAAGTATCACTGTTTTATATTTAATGTAGGCAATGATGTGCAAAGTACTGAGGAGGAAAATGAGCTTTTGTTAAGGAAATAAATTTACGGTGAAAAGTAGTCAGAACCCCCCGACACTGAAAAGAAGACACTTCTAAAGAGAGATGGAAGTTTCCAAGAGGACAGTTAGGAAGCAGTTGGGGTTTTAGAGAGCTTTTCTCCTGAACTTCACTTATCTAGGATGTTATGTTTTCATCAGCGTGGGTTGGTTAGCTACTTCCTGTCCACGTTTTCAATGGATCAGTCTGATTTTTTAAAAAGAAAATTTATGGTGGGTAGGTAATCACCCATGAATGCTCCTGCAAAAATTTGGTAGGAATTCATGCACTGATGTCACAAAACTGATCACAATTTCAAAACATCCTTATCTTTTATAATGGAGCACATACAAAAATCATATCCGTGTCAAAAGACATCCGATTGTACATGTAGAATGAGAAACTTTACTATCAGAACAAGTTTAATCCTGATCTAATCCAGACTGCATGTTTGGTGGTAATTTAACTTTAATATTGGAAATCCTATTTAACAAGTTTAGAATCTTATATCTCTTCAAAATATCTCCAGATTAGGACTTGTAGGGGTATGTTTTCATGGTCAGGGGGTTCACAGTGGTCTGTCAGGGGGTGAAGGACTGTTAAAGCCTTGGCTGACGTCTACGCTCTCTGAGTGCTCTTGCTATTTTATAAATCTCTGGAATGAAACACCTACATTAAGCATGTGTCTGTATGAAATTACTCCAGTTGCCTTATTGTTTGCATTTGGCATCATTTGTAGTTATCATATTACATATTGAATATTGTGATAAAGTGAAAAGGGCAAACTCCAGAGATGCCCCATTGTTTTCCCTTAACTTGAGTCGAATCCTTTTCTCGTCCGTCAAGTGTTGCCTCTTATCACATATGACCGTCACTGACCGGGGCGTAAGCATGCACATGCTCCCTTCGTGTCACGCGACGCTGCCTCCCTTATCTTTTACGAACTACTGCACATGTGCATTCAGGGAAGGCCTCACACACTCGAAAGGAAAGCGCTGTCCGCCTCTTTGTACGAATGAACTCACAGTGAGTGACAGGATGGTGAGCATATACCATCCCTCCCTCCTTAGAGAGCCTGGCCTATTAACTCCCATGGACTCCTGGTTGCGGATTGCTGCAGCATCAACTTGAACCTCGTCACTATAGAGCCAATACTTTTTTTTTTTTGTTTTTTTCTTTGTATACATTGCTGGTTTGTCATGCTTGTTAATTTTAGCATTTTATGAACCCAAACAGCAGTGTTATAAAGGGAAAGACTCGGGGAACAGCGTGAGATGTTCTGTAAAACACCAGAAAATTTTAGCTTGTGGCTAAGATTGATTTTTAGTAAAGTATATCCATTGTGTGGTAACACTATAGACCTGATAATGTGACCTTCCCCGTATAGAT
This sequence comes from Neosilurus hyrtlii, assembly GCA_028564935.1. Lineage (NCBI taxonomy): Eukaryota > Metazoa > Chordata > Actinopteri > Siluriformes > Plotosidae > Neosilurus > Neosilurus hyrtlii. Next base: position 8,996 of record JAOUQZ010050871.1, read on the forward strand.
TTTTAACGCTGGGTTGTTTAGTTAAACACGTACCACAGCTAGATTGATTGATTAGCAATCGAATGGATTTGCTAATGAGTGATGTGTAAGACATACCGCGTGTGTGTGGTTGTCTCTGATGAAACCGTTCTGTTTGGGGAAAAAATGGTTTTGCGAAAGGACGTCTTGATGCAATGACCACTTAGAAATGGAGTCGACATACAGTATCTTCTGCCAGATCCTTGACGATGACTTGGTCTTGTGTGGACTACTTGACATTTTGCTAAGTGGTTCTTCTGTCTTAGAAGCATGTGTACTGAGATACACACTGTTCTGGCTCTGAGGGTTCAGAGGACACATTAATCTCCACTTGACAGACACAAGCTATTAAAGTGCCTGTTACTGATGTTCATGTATTTAGTGCTGCATGAACATTTTTTTCTCAGACATGTTCAGTTGAGTATGCGTAACATTGTAATGGAAATATTTAAGTGGTGCTATCATTATGTCGCGGTGTTTCAGTGTCTGTATAATGTTGTACAAAGGACCTCTTTAATAAATAAAGTGACATTAATGAACATGTTTTGTTCATGTATAATTATTTACTTTATTTTAACTTTATTTTTCGCAGTGGACTGTATCTCAGCTGTCCACAACTCCATTCATCAGTGAAAAAGGTCCATCAGAGGATTCGCAATTTCAGAACTAGGGCTAGGCTGTGAAATGCTGTACTAGAGTCTAAATAATAACCAGTGCACTTCCTTAAAATGTGCTGAATACTTTTTTTAGTAATTTTAGAGCTGGTTCAAATTGGCTATTGTTTGCATTTCACTTTATTTACATTTCTTACAAATAAAAATGCCAACAACAGTTCATTCATTCATTCATTTACCAAACCACTTAATCCTACTAGGGTGGCGGGGAGGCTGGTGCCTATTGGACGAAGGTGGAGTACACCCTGACCAGCGACATTGGACGAAGGTGGAGTACACCCTGACCAGCGACATTGGACAAAGGTGGTGTACACCCTGACCAGCTAGCCAGACCATCGCAGGGCCAACACACACACACACACAACCACTCACACCGAGGAGCAATTTGGAACAGCCAGTTAGCCTAATGTGTATGTCTTTGGACTGTAGGAGAAAACCAGAGTACCCAGAGGAAACCCATACTCGCATAGGGAGAACATGCAAACTCCACTTAGAAACGCATTAGCCATGGACTCAAACCCAGGACCTTTTTGCTGTGAGGCGGACGTGCTACCCACTGGTAATCTGATTTCCTTCCACTGCCTATCGACATGCACATTAGGCAAATTGGTTATTCCAAATTGCCCCTAAGTGTGAGTGTGTGTTGGCCTGCTATGGTCTGGCGAGCTGTTCAGGGTGTGCCTTTACACAGAGTCGGCTGACATAGGCTCCAACCTCCCCGCAACCCTGGAAGTAGGACAAAATGACAGAGTAATAGATTAATAGTTAGTTGTGTTCCATTCATTTAAATAATGTTCCAAGAGTGGTTTTATTACATATATAAATACCCACATGGGGACATTTCAGTGTGTGTTTTGCTTTCATTTACAGCAGTGCTTAATTATAAAGTATAATCATAAAGTCATGCAGATACAGGTGAAGATCTTTGGAGTTTCTTTTATGCTGTAGACAGTCATGATTATTTCACAGTAGGAAGTAACAACCAGTAATCCGGATGTGGAGTCTTTGTTTGAGCAAGACCCTGCTGTACTTTCTTGCATTACTTAAGCCTAACACATGCAGTGTAGCTCTAATAGCATGTGTTGTGTTCCCATGTTCTCAGGTGTTCATCCGTTCTAGAGCGCCAAAATTGAGCCAGATGCCGTTACTGTGAGGTGAGTCCACTACAATCTATTTAATTTAATATTCTCAATGCACATCCCCTGTTTTATAAAATGACATGGCGTTGTTGTATAACAGCCTAAAAGTGCACAGAAAGCACATCCTGTGTGGGCAGCATGACTGATCTGATTTTGGATGCTGTGGGTAGCATCTTGTAATATGTTGTTGCAGTTTCATGCCATTTTCCGAATATACACGCATGCTAATTACCCCTACCTCACACTCATTTAGCACATGCCCTGTGTGATTTGAGAGTAATTAAACAGACATATCTATATGCTTTCCTTCTACTGTAGGCAAGTCCAGAAATATTGCCACCTCAGATAGAAAAGCGAAAGATTTGATTTTGATATACTGTATTAATCCCACAAGGGAAATTTGAGCCATCCAAAGTGAGCGCACACACACACACACACACACTCACACACACACACACACACACACACACACACACACACACACACACACTAGTCCACGGCTGTCCCATTATATATTTTCATTATAATTAGGTTATTCTCAAAAAGAAAGAAAAACTCCATAAACAAGTTCTTGTTTGTTTTTTATTTTCTTGCATCAGTTGAGTGTTTATGATCTCTTTAGCAGTTATCCATGACTTGCTGTTTAATGAAGAGATAAATATTAAATTGAAATTAAATTTAAAATAATTCATGCAATTTTTTTTTTTTTTTTTAAAGAAAAGTTTAATAAAGTTTAATTAAGTTTACCTTAATGAAAGCTAATTCTCTCCGGTTGTTCATCAATATAGGGAAGATATGCATACCAAATTAAATGAGAAATGAAATATGAATAAAATAAACCAGGCAAGGACTATAAAAAATATTGAAAGTACACTGCCTGGCCAAAAAAACAAAACAAAAAAAAAACACATTGCACACTCTATTTTCTTAGAATTGATCTCGGCACATAATCTCCATGGAATTGTCTTAACAAACTTAAGCAACATAACATTTATTTCCATCCAGTGTCGGGTTAATTTTTCAGCAAAGTCTTAAATAGATGAGGGTAAAACTGAGCAGACTCCAGTCTTCTCCAGCACATCCCAAAAACTTTCTATAGGGTTAAGGTCAGGAATCTGGGGTGACGGTACATATGTGAAAATGATCCCTCGTGCTGCCTGAACCACCCTTTCATTATTTGAGCCCCAATTTTGTATCCGTGTCATAAGAGTAGAAAAAGTCCATTGGTGTGATAACCTGCACATTCAGTACGTTCAGGCGAATTCATTTTATCGCCACATTAATGTTGCTGATCCTCTACCGGACCAACTGGAGCAACATCGCTATGGAGATTACATTCTGTGATCAAGGCTGAATGCACTTCATTAAAATATTAGAGTGATCGACATTTTTTTTGTGTACCCCCCCCCCCTTTTTTTGGCCAGAAATTGTACATACAAACCTTTAAGAGTCAAGTCACATGGCCGATTTAAGATGATTTAGCAGGAAAACAGTCTTGCCGAGTCTCAGTTTCAACTTGTGTCAGAAGTACAGACTTCAGATAATAATTTAATAATTTTTAATTTAACTTCCTGCGATGTAGAAAGTAAGTGTAAGGTCACACAGGTGAGGTTGTGCTGAACAAAATGACACCAAACAAGGCAAGGTAAACAGTTTTTTTATGGTGAAATATAAATATGGTAAAATTAAAAGTGGGTTAAGAACCAGAGCTGTAATAAACCCGACTGGAAGAGTGGTTCCGGGTGTACTTTGAGCAAACAGGTTAGACAGGGACAATTCTAATTATAATGTTTTTGTTTAGATGTATTTTTATTATTAGGGATTTGCTGAAGACATTGCAATGGCAAAAAATTGCAGTCACATGTTGAGGTTACAGAGTCTCTAAATCTGTATTTAGACTCCACCTCCATGCCAAAGTACTATTTGTAAGGGATAACAGATGCAAATTTTTTTTTCATCTATGTACAAGCATTCCCTTGATACTACTAGAACTGGGTTCTGTGGTCCGTTATCACAAAAATAAAGCTTCCACTCCAGGTGGGTTTGATGATGTCAGTCATTTTCACTCTGATATTATCAGAGATAAAGATAATTAGCTGCATAGCCCTTTTAACCCATCTTATCCGAGGGTGCCGATAATTCTGCATACAGACGTTCAAGCATGCAGAGCAACATGGCTGTCTCCTGTATCCTTTTATGTGTGCGAATCTCATTTGCATGTTTGCTTCCAACATGTCTGTGTTTTTCATCGTGTTGCGCTCGCCATGTTTTAAATCAGTCAGGATGAATCTCATCAGCGCTCTGTCTGTCTCTGCCCTCAATTAAAGAGCTTCTTAGAGGAGGACTAAGGAGTCTGCAGGGAGACCATGTGGCTTAAGCGAGAACATTTTCCACCTCGACAAGCACACGCTGTTATACCTGGAGGGATTTTTTCCTTTCATTTTGTTTTTATTATTATTTTTTTTTGCTTTTTCAATATTTTTTATTATTTAAATGTGTGCACTGTCTCTATATATTCCTCCCATATATGTAAACCGCCCAGAGTGAGTTTATAGTTTATAAAAGATCTAACACCCATAATAAAATACAATACTTAAATATTATTTAATAAATGAGCAGAAAAAGAAATGCAAATGACCCACAAAAAAATGGAAGTGAAATTAAAACCTTATGAAAAAGAATGTAAGAAATAAAATGACAATACCATAATACCATCTTAGGATTGATCAGATTATAAAAAAATGTCATGTATACATACACATATTAATAGTCGAGCTCCTGATCGGAGCACCATAGGCATGGGACATGACTTGGATGGTTGGCCAATGTCGGTACCACAGGTCGGAAACCCAGTAGGGCTGCCTCATTGCTCAGCTAATGCTGATTGGCTGTTCTGTGCACCTGTGCCCGCTCATGCCCCTGTCACACATTGATAATTTAGCTGACGTATGCCGACATACGAGGAATTTGTGTAAGTTAACAGCACGCCACTATAAGTTGTAGTACGGCAAGGATGATATGGACATCTGCTCCCCATGGAGTCTTGAGGTGACCGGTTCGTCATTTGAAGCCCATTTTATATACCAATCCCCCTAAATGCTGCCAATACACCCACAATACGATAGCTTTAAGTTTGAAAGACGTTTAGTACAAATTCAGTGGATATCCGGAACACGGGTCAATACGCATTGAAGATAAGTTCGATATATGCTATAAGTTTTCGATAGCTTCTGGATAAGTTACTAAGATGTTATGTATATGCTGAAAACTGGAATAACATCAGTAGGCCAGCGTATGCCAGCGTTTTATAGAAAATTGTCATATGATGGCATAAGATCTGCCTCACTTGTATTATGATGGGCAGCATTAAAAATATATATATATTTATATGTAAGGCTCATACACCATGGCTTAGACTCGCACATAATAAAAACACAATGTATCTCAAGGCAGAATTTAGTGAAGCAAAACAACATAAAACGTGAAAACAGAACATGAACTCGTAACAAGACAGGTAATACAAACGAACACGGAAATCAACAAGTGAAAGGTGGTGAAAAGAAAACACAGTGTGGACCTTTCCTTCTCTTGCTCTATACTGTAGCCAGGAGATTCATTATTTCCTCCAGGGCTCCCAGTCAGCAGCGCAGAAGCAAAACGCAGAGATGTCTTGATGTTGAGAAGCTGCAGGATTTATTAATATGTAACCTGTACATTCACTACTGATAAAACTTCACTTTCCGCACTTTCTCTCTCTCTCTCTACTTCAAATACAGTGTTTGCATCGCACGGTCACTCGCTTCACCATACCTTCACCATGCACGAGCACAATCGCAAGCTGCCATCCCTTAAAGGAGCTACGCTACTCTTATCATTCCAGCCTTTCACACCTATCAGGAGACATATCTATTGGGAGGTCTGCTTTTAGGCAGTGCTTAAATCCTTATATTAAAAGGATATTTATGTTTTTTAATAATCTGACATTTCCACCCCAGTCTCCTTATCTGAACCTCACTGAGCTGTGAGTGAGCTGAAAAAAAGCGTCCAGTACAGAGTACCTGGAGGATCTGGGGAGATTCTCTATTGCCGAGTTCTTTCGTCATTCTTTTATTCCTTGTTCTGTATTCTGTCAGGCATTTTATGAAAAGTCTTTTTGTTGTAAAGTTTTTTATTTTTTGACCCATTTTCAGTAAGGGTGCCAGTAGTTCTGGATCTGTTGGTATATCCTTGTCTGTTCCCTGAACATGATCCCTTTAGTATTAGAAACTAAGCTCATGTTATTGGATTTGGAGCTCTCTGTAAGAGTCCTCTCAGGGTTTTCCCAAGGAGCACTGGTGTTACTGACTCGAGAAAAACCAGGAGCACACTGAAAGAAAATCTGTGAGCACAAACATTTGCTTTCTTATTACTTTGTCAAAACCGGTTAATTAATGTTTGAGATTTTCTGCTTGCCTTTGTGTTGTGCAGTTTTATTCAAGTGGCTTGTGTCCGATATTGTGTTAGAAGCAGTAACAAACATTCTTTTCATCTATTGACACTGACTAATCCTACCATCACATCTTTTTTATTAGCATTAACAAAAAGTCCTGATTGTGCAATATTTGCTGTCTAGCCACAGTCTGTTCATGAACGTGGTGTGTTTGAGCCCTTGATAAACATTAATGAGAGCAGATCCTTGTTATTAATCTATGTGTGCGGGTTTTCTTTTCAGTTCATCATGAAGATTAGTAATAATATTCATTCATTAATTCATTTTCCAAGCCGCTTAATCCTAATTAGGGTCACGTGGAGGCTGGCGCCCATCTCAGCCTAGTAATAAAATAGTATAGTTATTATTATTAATAGATTAGTAGCAATATTGATACTCATGCAGTAAAAATGTCCTGTATTTATCAAATTGTGAATGTTGCATTTAAATCAGTGTCTTTCAGAGCGGCGAATGCTTAGAAACATTACGATTTTTGGATTTGTCAATTTTTCTAAAGAGTCTTGGCCAAAATCAAGGCTAGCAACGTTTAATGGCGATTAGCATAGTTCATGAGAATGTTTGTCAAAGACAGTTGTTAGCAAGTGTTAGCGGCAGTTTTTGTGGTGATTAGCGACTATTCGTCACTCTTTTGTCACTGTTGTGGAACGTTTGAGGACCTTGCCAAGTCCTGGTGAAATATCAAGCGAATTTCAGGTGAATCTTGGAATTAAACCATCGTTACCCCATGAATGCGCCCAACCCTATAAAATGGGTGAGCAAGTCCTCCCCAGTAAAAGAACTTTAGTGACCCATGTTAAAACTGCTTACTAACAACAGGAAAATAAATTCACAAGACAAAAAAAAAAACAACCTCTTTGCAACCTTGATAACTGTTTACGAACTGTTTTGCAACCTTTTATGTACCCTGAAACTTTTACGAAACCCAAAAGGTTTGCTACGTATGTCAGAATTTGCCGACCCTTGAGAACCTCAGCCGGAAATCTTTAGTGCAAAAAGACCAAGGGCTGAGCTTTACTTCAGTGAGCGACAAAGAAAACCCCAGAAAAATTCCTGATTTAATCAATATCACGTACATGCTAAATTTAGACTAACAAACATGGCTACTAAAGCTAAAATGATTGTATGAAGTGTATAATAGTATAAAATGCAGCTTTCTCCTGTATGTAAGGAAACAATATAGCTAGCATGCATTATAATGTTTTCACCGGCTGTATAAAATGGTGAGGCAGGATTCTGAAGTAGAAGTATTTTCTGTAAAGCAGAGGGAGAAGTGGAGCAGAAAACCATCTGCTGTATGAAAAGAACTTTAATCAATATCTGCATTTTTTGTTGCTGTCTGCTTGGGGTTTTTTTCTTTTCAAATAAATAACATTAAAAAAGTTAATAACAAAAAAGTTGTTTGTGAATTTGTTTGAGTATTTGGTGACATTGGTCAAACTTGCTTATGAGCTTGTTATAAAAAAAATATTTTTATATTAATAATAATTATTAAATAATTAATTAAAAATACTTTTATATTATAATAATAATAATATTAATCAGTTATAAAAAAGTAAAATAATAAGAAGCAAGTGTCAGTAAAACGCTTGCATTGTTGAACTTGGTTTATGAAGTGAAGCAAACACTGCAGGATGTACACTGTAGAGGAAAGGGATGCGCATCGAATATTGACTATAAATAACTTATTAACCAAGTGGTCTGTCCAGAGAACTCTCAGCCCAACATCTTTAGCACAAACACTGCAAAAGGACCAAGGGCTGAGATTTGTCTGTACAGACCAAGCAAAGAGGTTATTAAATAATTTATTATACGACATTTTGAAATTGTGACCTTTTTTAGTTCACTTCAGTCACTATAAGTTTTTTATTTTCATGGCTTGTTTTTCTTTCCCGTGATGAACAAGAGCTTTCCGACGAGTCGTGAGAAACACTCACTGCTTTTCTTTAAGCTTGTTGGCTGACGCGAGGGGGATGTTGCTGAATAGTCTCCGAGTTGGAATATGGAGAGGATTGTTTAATTCACTTGGCGTGAGGTGAATAATGAAATATTCATGAGAACATCAATAAAAAACATACTAAAATAAGTATTGTACATATTTTAACCGTTACAAAGGCAGGTGAGGTGAGCTGTGCACTTCGAGCATTATTATGTTTTTGAATCCCCTGATAGCAGACCAATCAGATCGCACTTTCCTGTGTAGTTTATACTAATAATATAGTGTGGTCTCCAAATTTTTTTTCCCATGGCTGTATAAGTCTTGTTGTAAGTCTGCTGTAAGAACTTTTATGTTCTAATGGATGTTCAGAAGGTCAGAGGTTTCTTCATGCCCAGTTTTTCAGAAAAGATGTGAAATTATCTTTGCTAAATAAAATCTTGTTTTTTTCTGACTTGTGAACCAAATATAATTCAAATCTAACTTTTATAAAATACAAATCAGTTTATTGGCGGTTGTGTAAGGGGATTGTTTCTAAATCAAGAAACTAAATGTTAGCTTTTTAAGCTTGTGATCTGTTCACACTTGTACTTTTATCTTCAATTGGCCTGATATTTCTTTATTGACTTTATATCAGTGATGGACACAAGTTCAGGTATGTTTTTTTTAAAGAACAGAGCAAGAAGCATATAAAGGGATTCACGACAATAGGAAACTTTTGCATGAACCACAATAGATACTGTATAAAACAGTTGATTACACATGGTTAACAAGCTTGACAAAGAAAGATAGAAGAAGGGAAGGAGCTAAAATAAATCAGCTGCATGTCAAAGGCATGAAACAAGACCATGCGATGCAGGGCTGTTGGAATATGGAGGAACTACCAGAGCTGACATGACGCTTATGTGCCAAAGCCAAAAATAGTTCTTTGAGAAAAAAATTAATGAGAACATCTTACGCATGGTGTAATGTCACTGGGAGGGCAACATATGATCACTGAGTATAAATAACAAGTTAAAATAAAAAGTGCTTGATTTGGTTGTGTACTTATCTATTTTCGAGAAGGGAAAAGAGGATCTGCAGTGTATTTTAAGTACTTTAATTGAAACTATCTTGGAATCACACTCAGCCTACCCGGAAAAGTCTATGCAGGAGTACTGGAGAGGAGGATCTGACCGATGGTTGAACCTCGGATTCAGGAGGAACGATGTGGTTTTCTCCGGGCCGCAGCACTCTTAACCAGCACTCAACAGGATGCTGGAGGGGGCATGGGAGTTTGCCCAACCTGTCCACATGTGCTTTGTGGATTTAAAGAAGGCCCTCTGGCTATCTTGTGGGTTGTGCTCTGGGAATATGGTATACTGGACTTGTTGCTACGGGCCATTCGGTCTCTGTGTTGCCGGAGCCAGAGTTTGGTCCGCATTGGGAACACTTCATATGTTAAATTTGTTTCCAGTGGGGGTTGGACTCCGCCAAGACTGTACATTGTCACTGGTTCTGTTCATAATTTTTATGGATAGAATTTCTGGGCGCATCCAAGGTGTTGAGGGGTTCTGGTTTGGTGACCATAGGATCTCATCTCTACTTTTTTGCGGATGACGTTGTCCTTTTGGCTTCATCAAGCCGGGACATTCAGCCCTCACTGGAGCGATTCACATCTGAGTGTGAAGCGACTGGGATGAGAATCAGCACCTCAAGGCCATGGTTCTTAGCTGGAAAAGGGTGGAATGCACCCTCTGGACTGAAGTCCTGCCACAAGTGGAGGATTTCAAGTATCTCGGGGTCTTGTTCACGAGTGAGGGAAGGATGGAGTGAGAGATTGACAGGCGGAGCGGTGCAGCCTCTGCTGTAAAGCAGAGCTTGTACCTGTCTGTTGTGGTGAAGAGGGAGCTGAGCCAGAAGGCAAAGCTCTCAATTTACCAGTCGGTTTATGTTCCTACCCTCACCTATGGTCACGAGCTTTGGGTAGTGACCGAAAGAACAAGATTGTGAATACAAGTGGCTGAAATGAGCTTCTTTCGCAGGGTGGTGGGGCTCTCCCTTAGAGTTCAGTCATCTGGGAGGAGCTCGGAGTAGAACCTCGTGTTGAGAGGAGCCAGTTGAGGTGGCTCGGGCATATAATTAGAGAACCTCCCGAACGCATCCCTGGTGTGGTGTCTCAGGCATGTCCATCTGGAAGAGACCCCTGGGTCAGCTGGTCTGAGAACGCCTCTGTGTCCCCCAGAAGAGCTAGAGGAAGTGGCTGGGGAAAGGACCTCACTGCTTAGCCTCCTTCCGCCGCGACCCGACCCCGGAACAAGAGAAAGAAGTTGAAGATTGAATATCTTATTCATGTATCTGTAGCAGAAATTGGAGTTTGGAATCATAAATCACCTGTAAAGTTTTGAACTAAAATAACATTTTGTAATTATTCACTTTTCTAGTCCATCTGTTAAGTAAGTGAAAATAAGTGAGAGATGATAGAATGTCAGTTTATATCAGAGCGATTATATTTATATAGTCCCCACCCCACTGTAAATGAGCTTAAACCAACATATTCTCACAGCCCACTCACTGTCCTCTTAACAGCTAGAATTTCCACATTTGAACTGAAATGTATTTTACTGCTGTTGACCGATTTCATTTTTTAATTTTAGGTAAGCAGTTAAAATGGTAGTAAATTAACAGCTACAGCATTGGTGAATAAACAGCATTGGTGAATTCGACCTGCCTTTTCCAAGCCATGTTTACAGATACATTTATAGTAAATATGTACACAGATTGCTGTATCCCCATCCTGTGTTTATGTGAAAAAGCATTTCCTGCAAATAATCCACTAATGCCTCTATCTGAGCACTCTGTCCATTAATGCCATCAAGCTGAGTTCTTAAGGAATTAATGAATGTCCAATTACACAACACTTATGGGAATTTAACTGGCGGTAATGGATCATTTTTGCACTAGCTTCATCCCCATTTCTCATTTGTACTTTATTATTCATTAATGTCTATTTAATGAACAATTATCATTGTTTTAGGGGCATTCATTTGCTAATATTTCTCAGCTAATGGAACATTCAGTTTAACCTTCAGACTATTACACTGTAATGTATAATTAATAATATTGGATGGATATTGCTGAATGGTCTGTTGGACTGTTCAACTTCGCAACATCCACCCAGCTTGAGGTGCATAATTGTTTTAGTGTATACTACACGTGAACATGAGCAACAAGCACACACGAATGAGATATTTATAGTTTATTTTTTTCATGATGAATGTAGGTGAACTCTGAGCGCATGTGTGAGCAGGTACATAGGCTCAGAGCTGTGTAACTGTGTCCCTTTAAACCCAGTTTAGTGTTTAAGTATATCCTACATAAAAACCTAGATAAAGTGAACCAAAAACAAGATTATATTTATATTTTTAACTAAGATAAAGGCAGGTCAGGTGAGTGCTGCTCTTCATGCATAGCAAAGGATTGTGTAGTATATGCTACAAGGAGACATAAGTAAAGCACACTCAATAAAGGTGGGTTTTTCACGCTTTTTTATGCGGAAATAAGAGAAAACATTTATGGCTTTTTCCATTTTAAAGCCAGACAGTGATGACACCATCTGCTCTAGGTGTCCATGGCAAACTGGGAGAGTTCATAGCATTGATTCATATTCAGCATTAATATTTTATTTATACTATTCTAATACAATTCTAATAGGGAATGACCAGTAACTGAACAATTCTTAATTCCACACCAGAGATTTGCAATCCATGAGCTGCAGCTACTTGAAACCAGCGTCGTCTTGAAACAAAACGTTCTGAAATCGGAAGTGTTCACACCATTAAGACTGCTTGCAACATCACCAAGTTGGTTACAAGCATATCTGTATTAGATTTATTTACATCAACAGCCAAGAAACAGCGGTGTACATGATATAGAACTAATTTATAAATAAAAAAATTAAAGAAATATATTCCCAATATAAAGCCATGTGTATTACATTATGTTTACTAGCATATTTATTTTCACTACTTGAGGTTTTTATTCTAGTGTCTCTGCGGCTGCGGTTTCCAGGTGATGTTGCTGGTTTTAAAATCACTTTTGTTTAGAGACCTGACACTATCACCACTGCTGGGCCCTTGAGTGTGGCCCTTGAGTGTGGCCCTTAACCCTCATTTGCTCAGTTGTATAAAACAAAAATGATCATTTTAAGTCGCTCTGGATAAGAGCGTCTGCCATATGCTGTAAATGTAAATGTATTCACACTTCCACCTAAAGGCAATTTGGAACAGCCAGGTAGCCTTATCTGCATGTCTTTGGACTTTGGGAGGAAACCGGAGTACCTGGAAAAACCCATTCAAGCACAGGGAGAACATGTTAACTTGACAAAGTTATGCCTGAAATCAGGACTTAAACCCAGGACCCTCTTGCTGTCAGGTGAACCTGCTGGCCACTACGCCACTGTGGCACTCAATAATTAATGCTAATTAATTTGTTTAAGGGATAAAATGAAATGTAAATAAAATTAAATGCATATATAGATATCTCAAGCACTTAATGCCTACCGTAAACATAATCTATTTTGACATGTATATTTGACGTGCATCAAAGTTTCTAAAATATTTTGTATATTGACCACTCTTCTGTTAAAGAGTTAAATCGAATAACATGGCAACCCCTGCCCTCAAGCTCTGCCGCAGGGTCTGATATGTCAGAGCCAGAGAGCTGCCATTAGCTCACCGCATCAGTGGCAACACGTCTGAGTAGCTGTGAGATCTACAGTATGTTCTAAAATGTTGCAACTGTGAATTAATATATAAATCTTTTGAAGTTGTACCAGACTGCTTGAACGCCTTGCAGCAATTAATTCACGGCAATGCAACTTCTCTCTGCGACATTCTGCACTGGTTTTGTGGTGTTCCAGTTCTTTATCTCCAGAGTCACTGCTTTTAATAGCTGGAGAGGGATTTGTGGTTTCTGTAAAACTGTAACTGTATAAACTGTATTTTCTTGTCTTAATAGCATCAAAATAAAAATGTGTATGTAGCTTCTCTTGTAGACATTGTATTCAAATTTTACTATAAACTGATACTGTACAGATATAATTACTGTACAGATATAAGTACTGCCCAAAAAAAGCTCTGCATGAGATTTGTGAGGATGTGTTTCTTTCCCGTTCATAATTACTTAATGACCCTCTTGACGCTTTAATAGTAGAAGCCGTGTCCTCTTGAAAAATCAGTAGCATTGCCAAAAATACTTTTCTAAATTAATTTTCGTTTGTTCTTTACTAGATGTTGTTTTAGTGTTTTCAAGAACAAAAGCTGTCTTAATATACATTCCCAGATGTTTGCATGCACCAAGCTCCTCAAGAGCATACCATCAAGACCAAACATCCATTCAGCATCACAATGCATACAGAGACCGGCTAGCCATCTAAAATCAAGTCAATGCTTTCTTACGTCTTAAATGTACAATCCCGTTATTTAATTATTAAGATTGTTAGACCGTGCAAATTGCTTTAGTATATCATCACTTTCACTCATTTGCCAAGCCGCTTAATCTTACTAGGGTTGTGGGGAGGCAGGTGCCAAACTTAGCCAACACTAAGTGAAGAAGGGGTACACCCTGAACAGCTTGCCAGACCATCGCAGAGCCAACACAGACACAATCCTTTACACACTTACACCTAGGGGCAATTTGAAACACCCAGTTAGCCTAACATTCATATTTCGCATTGAACTATGAAAGGAAACCTGAGTACCCAGAGGAAAGCCACACAAGCAAGAGAAGAACTAACAAACTCTACACAGAAATGCCCAAGCCCGGAACCCAACCCAGGACCTTCCTACTGTGTGCCACCGTGCCACCCTGCTTTAGTTTATGAGCAATGAAACACTGTGATTTGTTGGTAATGCCAAATAATCATGTTCTTGTAATGCTGTTGCCACCCCAAGGTTGTTGTCCTGTAACAGCATGCCCTAACATATTTTATTTCTGGTTTATTATTTGTTAAGTGAGTAAATTTCCAAGCAGTATTACTCATTAATATTGTTATTCATTAGGATTCTGTTTTAGTGGAGTTGCTTTGATTTCCATGATATAGTTCTGAATATAAAGTGGTTTTCGATTGGCATTAGTGAAAGAATGAATGAATGATTTAAAAAAGAAAAAAAAAAGAAAGAAAGAAAGGAAAATACACCAGTTAAGGATAACTAATCTTCCACTCATATATATAGATATATATGTGTGTGTGTGTGTGTGTGTGTGTGTGTGTGTGTGTGTGTGTGTGTGTGTACACACACACACACACACA